>CAXKVI010000006.1:18071586-18268320 GCA_964058755.1 Campiglossa producta | reverse complement strand
AAAAGAGAGAACGGTTTTACCTATAGTACTTATACCATGGGTTTTATTCATGCTGAAGCGCAATTTACTATAAACAATATTTTGGATGACACAGTAAAATTTCATAATTTTTTAATAGCTCTTCCACCAAGAAATTGTTACAAAAATATTAGATGTGTATAAATCCTCCCCCATTAACAAATTAATTTGAAACAATTAAGAGAGTATTATTTGATAGGTTAAATAAAAATGAAGATAGTCGATTAGAACAATTAATTTCCAATACTCAGCTAGGAGATAGAAAACCCTCGGAATTGTATCGTGAAATGAAATGTTTAATTGGTTCAAGTACAATAGTTGGACAAGAATTGCTTTACAAATTTTGGTTACGTAAATTACCCCAACAAATTCAAGTGCATTTAACATCTTGCGATAAAGAAACTATTGAAAATAAACTTAATATTGCAGACAAAACTTATAACCTTTTTAATCAATCACAAATTTCTTCAATTTCTCAAAATACCCCTTTAGATCAAAGTATTCAAAATTTAACTAATTTAACTTCTATACTTTGTGAAAATTTAAATAAATTAACCCTTGATGTAAATGAGTTACGTACAAGAACAAAATCTAATGAAAGACGATTTTTAACAATAAAAATTTTAAATCATATAAGGAACGTTCAAATTCTTCCAACAATATATGTTGGTATCACTCAAATTTTGGAAACAAAGCTGTTAAATGTATTAAACCTTGCAAATTTTTTATTCAAAAACAAAGTCATTTAAACTAAATCGTTCTGTCATGCCGGTGGCTGATGATAGAAGTAATGTCAAACCAGCTAGCCGCCTTTTCATTTTTGATACACAAAATAAACTAAATGGCGGCCGCCGTGGTGGTAGCGGTTAAGTGTTCGGCCTTCTACACCAAGTCGTGGCAGTTTGATGCCCGGCAAAAGTAACATCAAAAATTATTTAGAAAAACAATTTTTCTAAACGGGGTCGCCCCTCGGCAGTAGTTTGGCAAACTCTCCGGGTGTATTTCTGCCATGAGAAGCTTCTCAGACAAATATTCATTTGCTTTGCAAGTGCCGTTCGGATTCGGCAAAAAACTGTAGGTCCCGCCAACTTGTAGGAAAACTCAAAAAGCAACACACCACAAGTTGGAAAGAGAAGCTCGGCTAAAAAATCTCGTTAGAGGTTATGATAACCTGTTGGTATATCGCCGCCATTAGTTTTTTTTTTTTCTTAATTGATACTGGAGCTGTTGTTTCAGCTATTCCAGTTACAAAATTTAAGCAATTTAAAAGGAAATCTGATTTGAATTTATCTGCTGCAAATGGAACGATTATACAAACTTTTGGCTCAAAATTACTTACATTGATCTAGGATTAAAGCGTGATTTTCATTTTCCATTCATTCTAGCAAATATTAAAACTCCTATTATTGGAGCAAATTTTTTAGAAAAATTTGGATTACTTGTAGATATAAAGAACAAATTGATTATAGATTCAGAAGCAAAATTAAAAGTTACTGGTTCTTTTGGTTTTTGTGAAGTTTTTGAACTAAAATTTGAAGTTAAGGAAAATAAATTTTCGCAATTAATCAAACAATTTCCTGAAGTTATTGCTGAACCAAATTATACAAAAATAGTTAAACATAATACTGTTCATAGAATTGAAACTAAAGGAATTTTACCATTTTCGAGGCCACGCCGTTTAGACCCAATAAAACTTAAAGTAGCTAAAACAGAATTTGAGTATTTAGATAAAATAGGTGTTTGTAGGCCATCAAGTTCTTCTGTCGCTTCACCTTTGCTTTTAGTTCCTAAAAAGGAAGCCAATGATTGGAGACCTTGCGGTGATTATAGAAGACTTAATGTAGTTACAGTTCCAGATCGTTATCCACTTCCTCATATACACGATTTGAGTATAGATTTCAAAAATAAAAATATATTTTCAAAATTAGATTTGATTCGTGCATATCATCAAATACCTATTGCACCTGAAGATGTGCATAAAACTGCTATTACTACTCCATTTGGATTATTCGAATTCCTTCGTATGCCATTTGGATTAAGAAATAGTGCTCAAACCTTTCAATGTTTTATAAATGAAACTTTTTTTGGACTTGATTTTGTATTTGCGTATGTAGACGACATATTAATAGCAAGTGAAAATGAGGAACAACATCTTGAACATTTAAAAATAGTTTTTCAACGTTTGGATCACTATGGTCTTAATATTAAACCATCAAAATACATTTTTGGTGCATCTATTATTAATTTCTTGAGCTATGAAATTTCAGGCAAGAGAGTTAAACCATCGCAAGATAGAGTACAAATAATTACTAACTTTGAGAGACCCAGTTCTATAAATAAACTTCAACAATTAAAAAATGGTATTTTAGAACCTTTAGCTTATTTTTCTAAGAAATTAAGTCCTGAAGAAAGCAAGTATTCAACTTTTGATCGAGAATTACTTGGAATTTATAGAGCGATCAAACACTTTAAACATTTCTTAGAAGGTCAAGTGTTTACATTATATACAGATCATAAACCATTGACATACGTTTTAAATTCAAAGACCGAAAGATCTCCTAGACAAACACGACATTTAGAGTATATAGCACAATTTACAAGTGATATACAACATATATCTGGAAAAGATAATATTGTAGCAGATGTTTTGTCAAGGCTTCCTGAAATAGATATACTTTCAACAAAAGATATACATTTTCAAACGTTATTTGCTGAACAACAAAGTGATGAGAATCTTAAGTCTTTAGTATCTTCAACTTTATCTAAAAACAATTTAAAAGAAATTATCGTTCCAAGTCATAACTTTAAAATTTGGTGTGATATTTCTGGTTCGGTACCACGTCCTTATGTTCCAAATTCCATGAGAGAAATAATTTTTTCAAAATTACATTCTTTATCACATCCCGGAGTTCGTGCAACTAGGCGTTTAATTCAATCAAAATATTTTTGGCCTAATATGCGAAGTAATATAAATAAATGGGTTTCAAATTGTGTTGCTTGCCAAAAAGCAAACATTTCAAGATATACAAAACCCCCTGTACAAAAAATTGAAATACCAAAAGACAGATTTGAACATATAGGAGTGTAATGGAGTGTGGTTGCTAAGTGACCTTGCTCAATCCCGACTCTTGCGTCCTCGTTCGTGCACTCTGGGCAACGGGAGCTACCTAGTCTCGCGGCAGAAAGAGAGGGAGCCCCCGGTGGGGCCACTCTGACATAAATCTGACAAAAATCAAAAATATTTTCCAATTTACGCTGCACGTTTAGGTGGACGCTTGGACACTATAAAATGGCAGGAAATGAGATGGTCGATTAGACTGCTAGAGGGACACATGTGAACCGCTTTTACAGTCCTTATTTTTAACAATTCTAGCAATAGTTCTAATCGCAAATTGAAGAAAAATGAAAAGAAATTATTTCGATTTGTAATTTATTTGATTGAAAAAACCAAACAGACACGTCGTGGCAAAAAATAAATGAGTATGAGAATTGCTTAAAAATGTCATTAGTGTCATTAACGGTTTTACCTATAGTATTTATACCATGGAATAAACCATACTTCGGGACTTTTCCGACCAAAATTGTGGTAATTTCAAAAATTTGTTTATTGGTGGATTGTTTTGAGTATTAGATGACATTGTTATAAAAGGAGTAGATAAAGTATTCGAAGGAATTGACATCGGAAAAAATATTTTGTGCAATTATTGTAGGATTTTGTATAACTGTTGTAGTTGTTGTAATTGTTGGATTCTGTATAGTTGTTGTTGTAGGTGTTGGATTTTGTGAAAGTAGTATATTTGAGGTTGTTAGTAAAGCGTTATTTTGAGATATTCGTGATGTAGTTGTTGGACTATGAGTAAGTGGCATATTTTCATCTAAAGGGATTAAGGGGCCTATTACGGTTTGCGAGTCGAACAAAATATGAGCGACTCGCCGACATTTGTATTACCGACTGCGAGTCGCCCGGTAACATTCGCCTCAAACTTCAAAATTAAGCGAATGTAAAAAATGAAGCGATTACTGTTTGCGACTCGATCCAAATTCGTTCGCCGGAAGTGTCAAAATCTGGCGAACAGAATTTGAAGGTGACTAGGAGGAAAAATTTGATTTTTATGGTCATATTGAGATTATTTGGGCGTCATTTTGTGGTAATTTCGTTGTTGTCATTTTGTGGTCATTTTGGACTAATTTCGGGGATATTTTGTTGTTATTTTATGGTCATTTTTGAAATATTTTGTTGTCATTTTGGGGATTTTTTGGGGCTCATTGTGCGGTCATTTTGGGGTTATTTTGTGGTCATTTTGGACTAATTTCGGGGATATATTGTTGTAATTTTGTGGTCATTTTTGAATAATTTGGTGTCATTTTTGGAATATTTTGGAGTTATTTTGTGGTCATTTTTAGAATATTTTTGGGGTCATTTTGGAGTTATTTTGTGGTCATTTTGGACTAATTTCGAGGAAATTTTAGTTGTTATTTTGTGGTCATTTTTGGAATATTTTGGTCTCATTTTGGGAATTTTTTGGGCTCATTGTGTGCCATTTTGGGGTTATTTTTGGTCATTTTTCACTAATTTCGGGGATATATTGTTGTTATTTTGTAGTCATTTTTTGAATAATTTGGTGTCATTTTGCGGTCATTTTGGGGTAATTTTGGGAATATTTTGGAGTTATTTTGTGGTCATTTGGGACTAATTTCGGGGATATCTTGTTGTTATTTTGTGGTCATTTTTTGAATAATTTGGTGTCATTTTGTGGTCATTTTGGGAATATTTTGGAGTTATTTTGTGGTAATTTTTGGAATATTTTGGGGTCATTTTGGAGTTATTTTGTGGTCATTTTGGACTAATTTCGAGGAAATTTTAGTTGTTATTTTGTGGTCATTTTTGGAATATTTTGGTATCATTTTAGGAATTTTTTGGGCTCATTGGGTGGTCATTTTGGGGTTATTTTGTGGTCATTTGGGACTAAATTTGATGATATTTCGAGGAAATTTTAGTTGTTATTTTGTGGTCATTTTTGGAATATTTTGGTGTCATTTTGAGAATTTTTTGGGCTCATTGTGTGGTCATTTTGGGGTTATTTTGTGGTCATTTTGCACTAATTTCGGGGATATATTGTTGTTATTTTGTGGTAATTTTTTGAATAATTTGGTGTCATTTTGTGGAAATTTTGGGGAATTTTGGGAATATTTTGGGGTTATTTTGTGGTCATTCTGGACTAATTTCGGGAATATATTGTTGTAATTTTGTGGTCATTTTTTGAATAATTTTGTGTCATTTTGTGGTCATTTTGGGGTAATTTTGGGAATATTTTGGGGTTATTTTGTGGTCATTTTGGACTAATTTCGGGGATATATTGTTGTTATTTTGTGGTCATTTTGGGGTAATTTTGGTATCTATATTGGAATCATTTCGGGTTTATTTTGTGGTAATTTTGGAATGGCTCCCAGATATGGGTGGTAGAAGGAAAACCTTTGTCGCCGAATATCAGTAAGACGGTGGAGCTAGCAAAAGCTCTAATAATCAATTTCGGAATTCCCTTCAAATGCCAGAGATCGGACGGGGAGTTAAAACCCCACCCGAAGCGGCATCAAAACACCCGCGGAGAGGGCAAACCAAGCTTTGCTGAAGTGACCATGGACGGGATCGTAATAGGCATCCTTGACCGAGATAACGACAGCTTGGCCATCGCCAAAGACCGGTGGTGGTATGTCCTGTACGTAGCCGGAAGACCTAGTTACGACCTTCACAACGGCGCTCTCAAATGCCCTCGATAAGGCCTGTCCAGTGCCAAAACCACGCTGTAAACATAGGCCACACTGGTGGAGGAAACAATTTAATAAGGCCAAGAGCCTTCGCAAGGAGACAGGCGAAGAGAACTTTGTGGAGAAATGTTTGTACTGCGGTCGAGAATGTCGACTATACAGCGAAACTGAGACGAGTGCTCTCAAGAACTCAAACAGCTACATATAGGCTATTTGCGGAGACCTGCCGGATCCTGGACCAGCTCGAAACCTGAAACGCTGGAGCTGCTCTTGATTACACACTTTCCAGAGAACTCGCATGATGCACTATTAGCACCTGCAACAAACCTGGCTGCACACATTTTCATCACGGAAGTAGGGGTAAGGTGGGTAATTAAAAGATTCGAGCCGTTCACGGCTGTTGGACCAGACGGGATTATCCTCGCACAACTCCGCACAAGTTGGAAATGGTTGGTTTTTCCATATGCAGCTGGTCTGGCTCTTAACTACAATATTCAATAAAAACGTACAATAATAATAAATAATTGAAACTTCAGTTTTGTTCAATTTGAAGTTTTTTTTTACATTTGACGTTCACCGCTTTCTGGTTTTTGAACTGGCAACAAAATGTTTCAGGCGAACTAGTTTGTTCGCTATCCATAATCATTCCAGCTAGGCGACTCGCCAAATAAGGCGACTCGAATAACTCAAGCGACTCGCGAACCGTAATAGGCTCCTAAATTAGTTTCGTGAGACCTTGTTAAAACCATAATATTTAAAAATAAATATATATTTTAATTAATAAATACTGGAGGTGAAGCTCACAAGTGAAAATATGAAAAGAAAATAAGTAGATGTAAATAAAATAAAATTAAAATAAAAATAAAAATAAGTAAAAAAATTAATAAATATACATATAACTATTTTATACTAAATACCTTAAATATTTTGAAATATAGGTATAGTAGGTATATAATTAATTGTTAGTTTATTTGTCCAAGAAAAGTTAATATTTTTGTATAAAATTGAACAGCTTTTGTGTTAGATTTGCTAAAGTTACGGAGGTAGCGTTGCCTCATGCCGCCGATAGCTATTAAATTGAATCTTCACAATGTAGTTAATATTTAAACTTGTATTATTATGCAAAAATTATTTATATTTTTGAAGAAGAGCAGGTGGAAAGAGATAAATACGACGTTAATAAAATAGTAGAATTAAAATTTCATTGATATATTGCAAATTCGATTGTAGTTTTAGAGGTTGTAATTTGCGTTGTTATTTTTGTAGATTGATTGTTGAAAGATCTTAAATTCTTGTTCTATGTATGAGAATGGGAGTGTAATAGAGTGTGGTTGCTAAGTGACCTTGCTCAATCCCGACTCTTGCGTCCTCGTTCGTGCACTCTGGGCAACGGGAGCTACCTAGGCTCGCGGCAGAAAGAGAGGGAGCCCCGGTGGGGCCACTCTGACATACTTGGTTTAAGGGCTCACCGAGGTTTTTGCGCAGCGTCTGTTCACCATGAGGTGCGGCTGCAAGCGGGCGTCTGTCTTGAAGCAAGCGGCTCGCTATATAAATGTGTAAATATTTTCCAAAAACCCCGAAACGGGTTGTGCGCTGGGTTTGGGACCCGCCACGTAAAAAATTTAGTCCAATGAAAAATGTATTAAAGCCTCGGATGAGAACCCCCTTTAATGTTGACGACCCGGCAAAACGAATAAGGCATAATGATTTGGATATTAGGGCATGTACCGGGAATGTCCGGACTCTTTCAATGGACGGTACCGCTGCCCGACTGGTTGATGTCCTCGTTAACGCAAAGGCTGACATCACCGCCCTGCAGGAAATGCGATGGACGGGACAAGGAAAGACGACCATCGGACCTTGTGACGTATACTACAGTGGCCAGACACGCGGCAAAGCGCGTGGTGTAGGATTCGTGGTGGGAAAGAGACTTCGCCGCCAAGTACTAGCGTTCACCCCCGTGGACGAGCGTCTCGCTGCGATCCGCATCAAAGCGAAATTTTTCAACATAACATTTATCTGCGCCTATGCGCCGACTGAGGAGACGGACGACGCAGAGAAGGACTCCTTCTACGATAAACTTGAACAGACTTATGATCGCTGCCCCCAACATGATATCAAAATCGTGCTCGGCGACTTTAATGCGAAGGTGGGCAAGGAAGGAGTCTTTGGTCCAACAGTTGGAAAATTTAGTCTCCATGATATAACATCCCCCAACGGCACTAGGTTGATTGATTTCGCCGCTGCTCGCAATATGGTCATCAGTAGTACCAGGTTCCAGCATAAACGAATACACCAAGCCACATGGCTGTCTCCTGATCAAAGAACAAGAAACCAGATTGATCATGTCATGATCGACGGCAGACATAGCTCCACCGTTCTGGACGTGCGTACCCTTCGTGGTCCCAATATCGACTCGGACCATTATCTTGTTGCAGCCAAGATACGCACACGCCTCTGTGTAGCAAAGAAAGTGCGCACAGTAACGGAAGGAAAGTTTGACGTCGAGAAGCTGCGCACGACACAGACAGCTGACAATTTCTCCACTCGACTCTCACACCTGCTATCGGAGAGCAATCCTCGACCTAACGATGCAACCGAGCAATGGAAGCATATCTCTCACTCATTACGTACCGCCGCTGAGGCCACTATAGGGTTCCAGCGAGCCCGCAAAAACAACTGGTACGATAAGGAATGCAGCACTGCCTCGGACAAAAAGGACGCTGTCTACAGGGAGACGTTGCGAACGGGCGCAACCCGCAGTGTATGGCAACGCTATCGTGAGGCAAAGAAGGAAGAGAGACGCCTTTTCAGAAAAAAGAAACGTGAGGCCGAAAGGCGTGAGTGTGAGGAGCTTGAGATGCTGGCTGACAGGAATGATGCCCGAAAATTCTATGAAAAGATCCGGCGGATGACGGAAGGTTTTAAGACCGGGGCAAGTTCCTGTAAGGACAATAATGGCGACCTGGTAACCGACGTACAGAGTGTACTTAAATTATGGAGGGAGCACTTCTCCTCACTGCTAAATTGCGAGGGAGACGTCGAACCCGATACCCCAATCCCTGATGATGGAAAAGTCGTCCCACCACCTGACTATGATGAAGTGAGGATAGCTATATCCCGGCTCAAAAACAACAAAGCGCCTGGAAAAGACGGACTACCCGCCGAGCTGTTCAAACACGGAGGCGAAGAGCTGGTAAAAAGCATGCATCAGCTCTTATGCAGAATATGGTCAGACGAGTGCATGCCTCCAGATTGGAATTTAAGTGTGCTCTGCCCAATCCACAAGAAAGGCGATCCCGCTAACCGCACCAACTACCGCGGAATCAGCCTTCTTAATATCGCATATAAGGTTCTTTCTAGCGTATTGTGTGAAAGACTGAAGCCCATCGTAGACAAGCTGATTGGACCTTATCAGTGTGGCTTTAGACCTGGTAAGTCTACCATCGACCAGATTTTCACGATACGCCAAATCCTGGAGAAGACCCATGATAAAAGAATCGACACACACCATCTCTTTGTCGATTTCAAAGCCGCTTTTGACAGCGCAAAAAGGAGTTGCCTGTATGCCGCCATGTCTGAATTTGACTTCCCTGCAAAGCTTATACGGCTTTGCCAAATGACGTTGAGCAATACTAACAGCTCCGTCAGAGTCGGGAAGGACCTCTCTGAGCCATTTGAAACCAAACGAGGCTTCAGACAGGGCGACCCCCTTTCGTGCGATTTCTTCAACCTGATGCTGGAGAAGATAATTCGAGCAGCAGAGCTAAACCGCAATGGTACAATCTTTTACAAGAGCGTGCAATTGCTGGCGTATGCCGATGATATTGATATCATTGGCCTTAACAACCGCGCCGTAAGCGCTGCCTTCTCTGGACTGGATAAAGAAGCGAAAAAAGTGGGTCTTGCGGTCAACGAGGACAAGACGAAGTATTTGCTGTCATCAAAGAAAGAATCGGCGCACCTGCGCCTTGGCAGCCACGTCACTGTTGATAGTTACAAATTTGAAACTGTGAGGGACTTCGTCTATTTGGGAACCAGCATTAACACCGAAAATAATATCAGTCTAGAAATCCAACGGAGAATCACTCTTGCGAACAAGTGCTACTTTGGACTGAGTAGGCAATTGAGAAGTAAAGTCCTCTCTCGAAGAACAAAGATCGCGCTCTATAAGTCTCTCATCGTACCTGTCCTGATGTATGGCTCAGATTCATGGACAATGTCAAGAGAAGATGAGATGGCCCTTGGAGTATTTGAGAGAAAAGTTCTCCGGAAGATTTATGGTCCTTCCCGTGATGCTGACGGCGAGTATCGAAGGAGATTTAACGATGAGCTGTACGGCCGCCGTGGTGTAGCGGTTAAGTGTTCGGCCTTCTACACCAAGTCGTGGCGGTTCGATGCCCGGCAAAAGTAACATCAAAAATTATTTAGAAAAAGAATTTTTCTAAAACGGGGTCGCCCCTCGGCAGTAGTTTGGCAAACTCTCCGGGTGTATTTCTGCCATGAGAAGCTTCTCAGCAAAAAATTCATTTGCTTTGCAAGTGCCGTTCGGAGTCGGCAAAAAACTGTAGGTCCCGCCAACTTGTAGGAAAAACTCAAAAAGCAACACACCACAAGTTGGAAAGAGAAGCTCGGCTAAAAATCTCGTTAGAGGTTATGATGATAACCTGTAGGTATATCGCCGCCATTAGTTTTTTTTTTTTTTTTTTTTTTTTTTTTTTTTTTTTTTGTACGAGCTTTACGCAGATCTGACCATAGTCCAGCGAATTAAAGCCCAAAGGCTCCGCTGGCTGGGTCACGTCTTGCGAATGGACAAAGAAGCTCCAGCCCAGAAGGTTTTCCAATCGTCACCCGAATTCGGCAGCAGAGGAAGGGGGAGGCCTCGACTGAGATGGAAACAACAGGTGGAGGATGACTTGAACTCCCTTGGGGTTTCCAATTGGCGTCAGTTATCGCTAAAAAGGAATGACTGGCGTGCTTTGATAGGCGACGGCCAAAATCGCTTAGGCGGTTAAGCGCCAATAAATGATGATAATGAGATTTGAACATATACATCTAGATTTAGTAGGACCACTTCCACCATCTAATGGATTTCGATATGTATTGACAGTTATTGACAGACATTCAAGGTGGCCAGAAGCATATCCTCTTCGAAACATAACTACTCAGACTGTGGCAAAAACTTTTGTTCAAAATTATATTTCTAGATTTGGTGTTCCTCTTAAAATTACTGTTGATCAAGGTGCTCAATTTACGTCCCAATTATTTAGTGATCTTACAAAAATTCTCGGTTCACATAAAATTCAAACTTCTGCTTATCATCCACCAGCTAATGGCATGATAGAACGATTTCATCGTCAACTTAAAACTTCAATTATAACTTCAGGTGACTCGATTCATTGGTCAGAAGTTTTACCAATTATATTATTAGGTTTACGTACTGCAGTAAAAGAGGATTTGAAATCATCCCCAGCTGAGTTAGTTTATGGACAACCTATTAGAATACCTGGAGAATTGGTTGTTTCTACAAACAGTGAAAATTCAACCCAAGACACTCTTAAATAAATAAAATATTAAAATAGTTAATTATTATATATCTATATTAATACATTATATATTTTAAGTAATTATATGTTCACATATAGTTTGTAATATAATAATATCAAAATTTTCATAACTTCAAAAAGAAAATTTTTAACATATTATTGAAAAGTAAAGGAAATGGAATCAAAAAATCTATTATATTAATAGGCTAACAAATTTTACTTATAAATATTTGCCAAGCTTAAACCCATACTAAATATGCATAAATATTTATGAAATGCACATGGATTTGTTGGCATACCTCTAAGGCAGTGCACAATTATCTAATATATAACCAATCCTGCTTCATTTATCTGTAATAAGCGAATGAAAATTTCTCATGCCACTTGAATTGGTTATCTGACAATCAATTTGTACATAAAGTGATAGCCCAGTGGGAAGCGTCTGCAAAATGAACCTTTCAATCTTTCACTCAACAAGCTCCTTCTTTTATTAGAGAAACTATTTTCATTCTCTCGCTCATTACCCATACAGCTTGAATTGGTGATTTGACAATAAATTCGTAGATAAAGCAGTAGAGCAGTGGTTAGCGCATCGGATAGCGAGCGAACTGTTGTAGGTTCGAGAACAGCTCGGGGTTACAATTTTTTTTTTCATGGAAAATAGTTTTTTCTTTTTTAAAACATCTTTAGGTATATGAGTATTTCTAATCTTGATTTTTTATAAGCTCATTAAAATTTCATAAGACATATTTTTATATTTGTGATACTTTTTTCGGAAAAAACTTACTGCGAATATTTTCATAAATATACATACATACCACCCATTATGAGATAACCGCTTATACAATTTGGGTTTTTTGGTAAGTTTTTCCGAAAATTAAAATTTTTTCATATTCATAAAAAATAAAATTGGTTTATAAAGCTTTTTAAAATGACATTTTCATAAAAATTTTGAATAATAAGAGCTTAATAAACCTTTTATATTTTTTATGAATAAGGGAATATTGTTCTGTTTATCGGACTTCGGTAGATTATTTCTATAAATTTTGAAATATAAAAATCCATAATTTTTCACAGGTCCTTAAATTTTGTACTAAACGAAGTGGTTAGAGGTCAACTAAAATATTACTAAAGACAACAACTCATTTCTATTCATCCAGATTTACAACCCGAACACCAAACAAGTCTAGACAAAATTTGACCACTTTTGAATAAAAAAAAAAAATCAATATAAAATGTCTTTTTAAATATTTCTAAGTTATGGTTAATGAAAAAAGCTAGAAACCCTCAAACTGTTTTTCCAAAAGGCTACATTTTGCCCGGTTTCAATATACCTAAATTTTTTTTTTTTCAAAAATCAAATCAAAAATCAATATAAAATGTCTTTTTAAATATTTTCAAGTTAGGTTTAAAGAAAAAAGCTAGAAAACCCTCAAACTGTTTTTGCATAAGGTTAGATTTTGCGAGGTTTAACCACTTTTGAATTACTTTTTTTTTAAATCAACATACCCACTTTTTTTTTTTAAATCAAATCAAAAATCGAAATGTCTTTTTAAATATTTCTAAGTTATGGCTAAGGAAAAAAGCTAGAAAATCCTCAAACTATTTTTGCAAAAGGCTACATTTTGCCCGGTTTCACCACTTTTGAATATTTTTTTTTTTTTAAATCAATATACGTACTATTTTTTTCAAAAATCAAATAAAAAATCGATAAGAAATGTATTTTTAAATATTTTTAAATTATGGTTAAGGAAAAAAGATAGAAACACCTTTAACAGTTTTTGCAAAAGGCTAGATTTTGGCTGATTTTACCACTTTGAATACATTTTTTTTTTTTAAATCAATATACCTACATTTTTTTTTTAAATCAAATCAAAAATCAAATTAAAATGTCTTATTCAACAATTTTATTCAACAATAAAGAAAAAAGCTAGAAAAACCTTTAACTATTTTTGCAAAAGCCTAGATTTGCCCTAACCAACATTTGTAATTTACCAACACTAATTAATAAATTTCTATAAATAGAACTCATATTTCTACAAAATGAATTTCATTCTTTCACTCAATAAGCTCCTCCTATTATTAGAGAAATTATTTTTACTCCCTCGCTCATTGAGTAATTCGGTCCATTATTTATATTAATAGTCTAACTTTGTTGTTGGTATATTGTTAATTTTTAAATTCTGATTCTCATAAAGCCTAATTGAGAATTTGATAACTGCTTTGTGCATAAGGTAATGGCGCAGTTGCAAGACCCGGTCGCGGAATATTCCTTTTTTTCTTAAATTATGGTTTTTTTTATATTAAAAAACCTTTAATCTTAACTATTACAATTTACTTAATTTTCAACCTAATATTTTTTTGTTCTTCGCCTGCTCAAAACGATCGCATAAATTAGTGGCTATTTGTTAAGCACAATCTCATCATCCGATTATTCAAGTGCAACATAAAATCTCGAAAACCGCTATTTTGAAATTCTTTGATGGCCTCATTTTACCTATAGATGAGTTTTTAATGTATACATTTAAGTTGGTCGAGGTTCGCCCACGGGCCTAAAGGCAGCTATTGACAAAAAGTTTATCAGATGTTTGAATAAGTTCAACTATTTTAAATTGGTCGAATTTCGACCACGCGATATACTAGTTTAAATTAATAAATGAACATGTATAAGTAGTAAACGAACAAGTATGTAGAAAAGTATCCTACAGTTATCATAACCTCTAACGAGATTTTTAGCCGAGCTTCTCTTTCCAACTTGTGGTGTGTTGCTTTTTTGAGTGTTTCCCACAAGTTGGCGGGACCTACAGTTTTTTGCCGACTCCGAACGGCACTTGCAAAGCAAAATGAATTTTTTGCTGAGAAGCTTCTCATGGCAGAAATACACCCGGAGAGTTTGCCAAACTACTGCCGAGGGGCGGCCCCGTTTAGTAAAATTCTTTTTCTAAATAATTTTTGATGTTACTTTTGCCGGGCATCGAACCGCCACGACTTGGTGTAGAAGGCCGAACACTTAACCGCTACACCGCCAAAATGAGATCTTAAAAGGTCTAGACGCATTTATGCCCTAACTAGGAGGGAAATCTCCATATTGATAGGGGTATTAACCGGTCACTGCCTCATTGGTAGGCATGCAGAAAGGCTAGGTGTGCCCTACCGCCGATGCTGCAGGATTTGCAAAGATGATGAGGAGGAGGAAACAGTGGAGCACCTCATCTGCAACTGTCCGGCTTTAGCGGCGCGAGAACACGCTTTTTTGGGAGTTCCGTTCCTGGATAGCCTAAGCCAGATCGCGTAACTGGACATAAAGGACTTGATGGCCTTCATAAAGTCATCTAAGTGCTTCGAGGAGGAGTAACGGTGTCGGTTTAAGCGGGCTACTCACCTGCCAAGAAATGTCAAACTCCATATAAAAAAACGCTCAAGAAATGGTCAAGAAACGTTTTTACACGTCAAATTTTCTTGAGCCAATACTCAGCTCATAAGAAAAAATACCACACTTTTCGATAGTTGGCAACGCCGGGTTACCTCAAGAAATAAATAAGCTCGTATATATTTCTTGAGGTAAACGTGCAGATTCACGGAAAAGGTGAGTACATGTCTCGCTAAACATATTTTGTACAGTTTTATAAGAGTAATTTGCAAAAAAAATGGAAAATTTGGTAAACGTCAAAATTTCTTGACCAGGCACAAGAAATATATGCTCGTTTTTTTCTTGAGGCATTTCTTGGCAGGTGAGTAGCCCGCTTTAGGATTGACAGTCCCGAGATTCTGCTATGTGGAAAATCCCAACAACTCAGGGATTTTCCATATGGCTGGGTCCCGGGACTGACTTTCCTTGTGTTGGTGGTATCACAACGGGCCTTTCAAAACTGGCCTAAGGGTGCCTCTGCGGCAGCCACTTGAACCTAACCTAAATTGAGGGCAAATTTAATGCAAATTGAAAGCACAATTTGATAAAATAAAAAAAAATTGTTAAACGGAATTAAGGCAGCTAAATGCCATGCAAGAAATATACCTCGAGCGTGAATTTTGTGTTTTGAGTGGCAGCATGCACTTAGGTGTTTATGCATATGCCTTAGCCGGAGTAGGCACGATAAAAAAATTGTATAAAAAAACAAAAAAACTAGAGGTAAGAAGATTCCAGACAAATTCACTTGAAATTATACTCAATAACTTATAAAACTAGTAAATAATGTAAATGAATTCATAAATGCAAAAATTTATCAAATCAAAATTTCAAAGTTTTAAAGTTTTTTTTTTAGTGCACCCTAATAAATGTACAATGTGTGTGATGGTATAAAACTTCAAAGTCGAAGTCGGTGAGCGCGCTATTGCTGAGCCACGCTTAACCACTCTCTATCTCTCCTTTCTACTGTGTTTCTGTGTTAGTGTTATGTTTTGTGTCGCCGTGTATATGTGTGGTGAGTGAATGTTTCAGAGTAGATGTTGCCAAGTGGATATTGATGTTGCTGAAGCGTGTTGATTGCGCCACCTAATATTTCCCAACAATTTGGATGTTGCTGTGGCAATTAGTAATGTTGCTAATGCTGATGCTGTGTTGTAATGAAAAATGTTGTGTTCTACCCTCTTGTGTAGTGTTTGACGTGCAGGTATGATGTTAAATGTTGGCCTGATGTCGATTTCCTGTGTTTTGTTTGAGTGAGTGTGTGTGTGAATATAATTTTTTTGCCTGATTTCCGAAATTGGTTTTGGCCCAAATGCTGCCTTTAGATCAAGTAAAAATTCCTTTCAAGATTTCTTTTGGCGCCTAAAAACAACTAAATCTAATGTCACTGGGGTCTAAAGGAAAACTTAACCTAGGATATCACAGATGGGCATCTTAATCCTATATCACAGGGTAAACTAAAACTATATCACAGATAAAAAAAAACTGGTCAAGTTGCAAGTATGTAAATGAAAATATTTGTGAAGTCTGAAATGTATAATCAAGAAAATGGTCAAGTCAAAAATTGTATAATTACATTGGTAGGTCAATAAACGCAAAATAATTGAATAAATAATTACAAAAAAAAAATAAAAAAATTACGTCAACTTCCTAAGGTTAAGTTTTCAGGTACAGAAGTGAGTAATAAACATGCAACAGGCAACAAATATTAAAATCATGCCATAAATATATCTTTAGCATGGCATACCCCGATTTTCTTTCCACTAACATCGCCGAGTTCATACATAGAGTACCGATTACCTTCAACACAACGCATTTCACTTACTTTGGGGCAAGTTTGGGATTATAATTATCGATTTGTGAACTCTGTTTGAAATTTCGTCGGTATACCATTTGTCTAATTTTAAACGTCACATCCCTACTCCTAGTGTTATAAACCTTTTTGCTGCGTTCGTGGGCCTAATTGATTGGAGTTTGTCTGAAGATGTTTCCACCTTGCAGTCTACATCCTTAACTGTCCCTAATTTTCGGTATAACTCGTATGATGCCCCATGTTGCACCATTGGCATACCAAACAGAGCAAAATTTGGCGATGTGTTAATTGCTGAATGGGTCACACTTCTTAAGGCAAACGCTGCATCACTTATGTGTCTGTCCCAATTCTTCTGGTTTTCGCCTACATATGACCTAACTATTTGTAAAATCGATCGATTGACCCTTTCAGGCGCATTGCCTTGTAGCGAGTAGAACGCCGTTCTTATATGCGTTGTACCGTATTTGGCTAAGAATGATGTAAACAATTCTGACACGAACTCTTTGCCATTGTTAGAGTGTACATACTCTGCTACACCAAACACATGAAAAACATCCTTTTCTAAAAATTTCACTACTTCTGCTGAGGTTGCCTTACGCATCGGTTTCAAGAACACAAATATCGAAAAGTGATCTAGACACACAAACACATAGACATTACCATCAGACGTACGTGGGTATGGACCAATGAAATCTATAAATAAACGTTGAAAAGGGCGTTCAGTAATATGTTGTTTTCCCATCATCGGTTTATGAAAAGCGTTTTGTGTTTTATTGCCTTTACAGACATCACAATCTTTAACGTAATTTTGCACGTCAGCCACAAGTCCTGGCCAATAATATCTTTCGCGTATGCGCGCTAGGGTCTTATGAATACCCGCATGACCTGCAGAAGGCGAGCAATGCGACGCTTCCACCAACCCCGAACGAAGTTCAGTCGGCACCCAGAGCTTCCAGGCAAACATACCCGTCTGACACGCACAGTTCGGGTAGTTTGTCTTTGTTTGATGTCACCGTGTCAATCAGTTCTTGGTACTCAGTCGATTTAAAGTACGGTGAGGTGACATCGATGTCCAGTTCTCTGTCACTTAATAGCAGCTCGTTCATGTCATTTTGGGTGCCTTTACGGTGTTGGATATCGAAGTTGTATCCTTGCAGCTTCAAACACCACCTTGTCAGCCGACCTGATAGGTCTTTCTGACCCATCAACCATTTCAAGCTGGCATGGTCAGTTACCCCCGTAAAGGGCAATCCCTCGATGTAAGGCCGGAACCGCTTTATACTCAGGACCGCATAACACTCTAATTCTGTAATGCTGTAGTTTCGTTGTGCCTTGTTTAATTTCGCGGATACGTAGGCAATCGGTCGTTCGTTTCCGCCCTCGTCTAGTTGGAAGAGTACCCTTCCAACTCCGTCCGTTGATGCATCGCATTGCACGTAAAAGTGCTTTTTGAAATCCGGGTGGATCAACACCGGTGCCGAAATAAGTTTTTGCTTTAAGCAATCGAATGCTTGCATTGCTTCGTCGTCATTTTAAAAGCTTTTATCTTGTCTTTAGTGAGACAGTCGTGCAGTGGTGCTGCAATAGTCGCGTAATCCTGTATGAATCTACGACACCAGCCTGTCATCCCTAGGAACCTTCTGAGTTGTTTCGGTGTTCGGGGAAGTCTCGCATTGCTGCCACCTTATTCAGATCCGTACGGATGCACCCATCGCCTACAACATAACCCAAATACCTAACTTCTTAAAAGCAAAATTTGCTCTTTTCAACGTTTATTGTCAATTTTGCATCACGAAGTCCTTTTGCAACACGGGACAACAAATCTAAATGGGACGAAAAATTCTCAGAACAGACAAGTAGGCCATCTAAATACACAAACACAGAATCACGAAGGGAAGCGGGGTTGACCTTTTCCATTAATCGACACATACGTTGCGCCGCGTTGCACAGCCCATATGGCATGACTGTAAAATGGTACAAAGGTCTACCAGGTACAGTGAAAGTAGTTTTCTCCCTGGACTTTCGCTCTAAAGGTATCTGCCAAAACGCGTATTTTAAATCAATGGCAGATATGTACCTGGTATTCTGAAGCCGACTTAGAATACCATCGATATGTGGGAGTGGGTAGGCATCCTTGATGGTGCGATCGATCAACTTGCGGGCGTCCAGACATAGGCGATTCTTCGTTCCTTTAATCACTAGAGATACGGGGGAGTTCCAGCAGCTGTTGCTTTCCTCGATGACGCCCATCTCTAACATTTATATTTTATATTTTTTTTTTTTTGGAGGTGTTCATCAGTCACTTCAATAACATGCTCTTCTACGTCAGTCTTTCCCAACCCAAGTACTGCAAACGACGGGTACTGTGCTTTTACGCGATCTAAAGCCGCAGTTTCTTCGGGACTCAGATCATGTTGCACTGCGTCAAATGATAAGTCACCCTCGGCAGGCGTAAGCTCTGACACGACATTCGCCTTTGATTGGGTTTGGGGCCCCCTGCTGACTAAATTAAGCTGGAAGGCTTTCCAGAATCGATCCCTAGATAGACCTCTTGCTGCAACCCGGCTACGATGAGGAATTCCAGCTCTCGAGTGGTATTGTCCCAAAGCACTGGAAGAGTCACCACTCCTACAACCACAGTTTCACCCCCATTGGCTGTCTTTACGTTCTGGCCCTGAATCGACAGAATCAGACTTTCTTTACCTTCGAGGAGTTTATGGGCGTTTTTCCCCAAGCAGCTAGCCTCGGCCCTTGAATTTAAGAGCGCGACCCCTCGAGTCCACCGTTCTCCCTTTTGGCGAACAACCTGTTGTCACCCTGCACAGTCACGATTGTCGAAATTATCTTTTTCTTTATTCTCCTAAAAACCTTCTGCTTTTCCCTCATTTTCCCTATCTTTTCAAAATTTCTCTTCTTCTTTCTAGCGCTGATTTCCTCACAGAATATCCTCCTCTGGCTTCTTCGTACTTTAATTTTCTCACATGCAAACTATTTCTAATCGGCTCAACTTTCTTTTCAACTACTTTCTCTTTTACATCTCTTTCGCTATCTCTCTTTAAAATTTCTATTTTCCTACTCTCTACAACTTCTCCGGGCGATCCTGGTTTGAGGCAGAGCTCCCGGACATCTCTGCCAACGCCCGGTTTCCCGCCTCTGGCTTAAACACACAAAAAGACGAATCACCACCATACGCAAAACATCTCATAAAATGGAAATTGGACTTGCACTTTGTGTCTATTGCTGCTTCTGCCGGGTTCTTTATGTAAAAATCCACCGGCATGCCACAAGCGTAACACAACATAAGGTGGAACCGGGATGGACAAAACATTTGGTTTTGGACAGGACTAACATTTTGACAATGGACATTGGACGACGAACTGAAAACAGGACTAGGGTAGTTTGTAGGAATAGTGGGCTTGGGAGCAAAAGGTTTGGGAGGAGGATTTGGAGAGACAGAGACACGAGACACATTCCTGCTCTCCTTGTTAAACGCGTCTATGTTAAACCCGACCCCCTGCTCTTCTGACCATACCCCACTATTCGCCCCTATCTCACTAATTGGTTTCGACCTCGCTCTGTTTTCTTTAATTAATTTTTCTGACCTTTTACATTCGGCTTTCAACTCGGCCAAAGTTTCGTTCTTAGTCGCAAAGTGAGGTTCGCCAGGTCGGGTTTCAGGTTGCCCTTTATAATTTTGACCAGCTCTTTCTCCGGGATTCTTTGCCTCAGTCGGAACGTGAGATCGTGGACGTCGGCGTAGAACTCACAAAGCTCTCTTGGGGCTGCTGCTTTTGCTCCATAATCTCTCGGAAATCCGACTATGCCGACTTAAACTGCGACAAAATCTCTCTCTTTAGCCCAAAGTAGTCAAAAGAATCATCGTCGGCGTGATCCTACAGTACCTGCCAATACTACTTGAGAGCTTGCCCTGTCACTAAGCAATGGAAGTCGGAAAAGAGTTGTTGGTAGGACAACTGGTATTGGATACGCATTTTCTCTAGCCTTAACACGAAACTCTACACCGTCATACCCTTTGTCGACCCGTCGAATTTCAGTTGCCACTTGTCCAAATCCACCTTTTTTCTTCCTGTATAACTAGAGTGACCGTCGCCTGTATAGGCCTGGTTAGCGGTATCATGGTGGTTCTCTGTGCGGTGGTGGTTCGCTGTAGCATCTCCGTGTTGACCTGGTGTGGACGTATTTTATGGAGGAGCTGATGCAACAGGAGCGCGCATTGAGGTCTCCACATGAGCGACGCGATTGCTAAGGGTAGATATACCCTTAACCGCATTACCCTTCGCATTTCGCCCATGTGATGATTCATCTCAGCGTTCTGCTGTATCATCACCTCCATCATACGTGCCAGATGGTCGATCCTTTCGTCCACGGTTGCCGGACGCCTGTTTGTGCTCCCCGCTGTACCTCCTTCGCCTCCAACTCCCTCCTCTGACTCTGACATCTCACACAACTGGTCTAATTTCTTCGAAAAACTGAGGGAATTGTCCGCCGCGTTTAAGGTAACCGTCTCCCTGATTGTACACCCCTGCCCTTGATTAATCGGAAGTTCTGCTTGCCCAAAAACCCTAGAGGTGCAATGATTCAAAGCGTCTATCGGGACGAAATCGACCGGAAATTCGATGCCTGTATAGATTTGGGTAAACAAGGACCCCGCAACCTGGTTCTGCAGCTTCAAATCCCTGGTCACGCTGCGGGTTATCCGCCGATCACTTGCTAAAAGTCCTAAACCTCTATTTGGAATTGCCCCTTGGTTCGCAGACTTGTCCATATACTAGAGGGCCTGGTATAAAAAGGGGGGATCCGCCAGCGGCCTGCAAATAGCGCTGAATGGAAGAGTTTTCAAACCTCAACGTTGGTAAGAGGACCTTAATACCCCAAGACTGACGAACTTTCCCCAACACGCAAAAAGGAAAATTATAACAAAGCAACTTCAAATTTGGTATTTCACCTATGGGACCTTTGTATTTGTAAACCACTTGCAACTAAACAATGTAAAAGGTATAAAGTAATATATAGGTATGTATATATTTAACTTAAATGTGTGTAAATATATAATATAAATGCATATAAAAAGTAATAGCTCTGTAATTAAAAAAAAAATTAAAAAAAATGGAAATTCCTCAAATAGTATATATGCGTGTGTTTGGGTGCATCGAAATTCACGGGTAACACCATTCAAAAGAAGCAAACTTCGAGACTTGACAAGCTCTATAAGTGTGCGTAGATATGTACAAAAATATAAGTGGGATAAATTAAAAGTGAGTGCTGAAATTTGATGTTGCAACACTTCTTTGTATATGTATGTGTAAAAGCATTTAAAAGTAATAAAAAGTCTACAAGCGTGTGTACGAAAAACTCTCTTTTAATAAAAAAAATATAAAAGGATTTAAAGATAAAAAAATGAAAAGAATTCAAAAAAATTAACAAAAAATTATAAAACAAAAATTCAAAAACTTTATAAAAATTGCAAAGAAATAAAAATAAAAGTAAAAATAGTATAAAAAATTTGTACCCAATAAACTCGGCGAAAATTCTATTGCCAAGATACTACAACAAAAAATCCTAACTAAGATTTCCAAAAGAGTTGGAATGATAATAAAAATAATAAAAGATATAAAAGGTTAGGTTAGGTTCAAGTGGCTGCCGCAGAGGCACACTTAGGCCAGTTTTGAAAGGCCCGTTGTGATACCACCAACACTAGGAAAGTCAGTCCCGGGACCCAGCCATATGGAAAATCCCTGAGTTGTTGGGATTTTCCACATAGCAGAATCGCGGGACTGACACTCCTAAACCGACACCGTTACTCCTCCTCGAACCACTTAGATGACTTTATGAAGGCCATCAAGTCCTTTATGTCCAGTTCCGCGATCTGGCTTAGGCTATCCAGGAACGGAACTCCCAAAAAGCGCGTTCTCGCGCCGCTTAAAACCGGACAGTTGCAGATGAGGTGCTCCACTGTTTCCTCCTCCTCATCATCTTTGCAACTCCTGCAGCATCGTCGGTAGGGCACACCTAGCCTTTCTGCGTGCCTACCAATGAGGCAGTGACCGGTTAATACCCCTATCAATATGGAGATTTCCCTCCTAGTTAGGACATAAATGCGTCTAGAACTTTTAAGATCCCATTTTGGCCGGGTTTGTTTCGATATCCGACACCCCGGGGATTGCAGCCATCTTTCGTTGGCTGAACGGAGTGTGTGCTCCTTCAGCATTAGTTTGCATGTGGCAAACGGCATACCTAAGCGCTCTTTATCCTGAAGAACCTGCTTGGTCGTGCCCCGCCTGGCAAGCTCGTCTGCCTTACAGTTTCCCTCAATGTCCCTATGTCCCGGGACCCATATGAGGTTTACGCGGTTCTGTTGGGCCATCTCCTGAAGAGATCAACGACAGCTGAGCGTCAGTTCAGAGTTGAACGTGTATGAGCCAAGGGATTTGATGGCCGCTTGGCTATCGCTGAAAATAACGATATCTTCTCCGATAACACGTTTGCTTATCCAGGCCGCGGCGTCCCGGATTGCCGAGACTTCCGCCTGGAAGACGCTACAATGATCAGGTAGTCTGAAGGAGAGCTCAAGGTCCAAATCCCTTGAATACCCGTCCTCCAACTCTGCCGTCCAACTTCGAGCCGTCGGTGTATGTGGAAGTGCCACCATTTGTTTCGGCACACCAATCCATCCTCTCCCAGTCTTCTCTGCTGGGACTGTTTATTTTGAAACAGCTATCCCCGACTGTAGTGGTCGCACAACGATCTGTGCTTAGATGGAGAAAGCTGTAAGATTCCAGAATACTGGAGTGTCCCATAGTACCCGCACCCCAACTGGAGGTTTCCCTTAGGCGCAGAGCTGATGCCGCCGCTGACCGAAACCCTTCCAGATCAAGTGGCAAAAGGCCCAGAATGACCTGGAGGGCTTCGTGCACCGCTTATACAGATCATATTGGATCTATGGACTTTCCGCAGCAGATTCAGGTATGTTGCCTTGCTCAGCGAAGGCCACCGTACGACGACTCCATACAGCATGATTGGGCGAATGATGGCCGTGTAGATCCAACTGCATACTCTAGGGCTGAGCCCCCATTTTTTGCCAATGGCTCTTTTGCATGTGTAAAGAGCGATGCAAGCTTTCTTCTGGCGCTGAACAACATTCTCCTTCCAATTGAATTTCCTGTCCAGAACTATGCCTAGAAACTTGCCCTTATCCGACAAGCCCAGGCGCGTGCTATCTAGTTCTGGTAGGCTTAGTGGCGGTATTTTGTACCGGTTGGTGAAGAGGACAAGTTCCACTTTCCCCGGGTTGATACTGAGTCCGCAGCGAGAGGACCACGTCGAAACTTCTCGCAGTGCTACTTGCATCAGGTCACACAGAGTTTGTGGGAACTTGCCTCTGAATGCAATAGCTAAATCGTCTGCGTATGCCACTATCTCCCCCCCTCCCCCCCAGCTTGAGTCACGTAGCAACGAGTTGACTGTGAGGTTCCATAAAAGCGGGGAAAGAACACCGCCCTGGGGCGTTCCCCTTGTGCCACAGCGTGATAACTCCACCGTACCAGGTGAAGAAGCTATTTTCCTTCCCTTAGTCAATTTAACCTGTTAGAGATGTATCTACGCCCAGATTAGTTGGAGCGGAGTTCATAGCCTCCGGGCTTATATTGTTGAAAGCCCCCTCAATGTCTAGGAAGGCCACGAGACAGTAGTCCTTTTCACACAGCGATTTCTCAATGATACTAGGCTGTGCAGAGCAGTTTCTGTTGATTTACCCTTGGTGTATGCATGCTGATAGCTAGAGATAAGGTTGCTATCAATAGTCGTTGAGAGGTAGTCGCTTAGTATCCTCTCAAAGGTTTTGAGTACAAAGGACGAGAGACTGATCGCTCTGTAGTCTTTTGGCTCGTAGTGGGATGCCTTCCCAGCCTTAGGTATAAACACTACCGTGGCGATTCTCCAGGAGCCCGGAATGTGGTTGAGAGCCAGGCAGGCTGTGAAGAGAAATACCAGCCATTTAGCTGATGTCTCCAACGTGTTTATAAGTTGCGCGGGGATAATCCCGTCCGGCCCGGCAGATTTATACGGTTCAAAGCTCTTAACTGCCCAGCTTACCCTTTCCTCAGTGATGGGTATATTTACTGCCAGGTTTGTTGCAGGTGCTAGTGGTGCGTCATGCAGGTTCCCCGGAAAATGTGTATTTAAGAGCAGCTCAAGGGTTTCCTCTTCCGTGCTGGTCCAGGATCCGTCAGGTTTTCGCAAATAGCTGATGGCTGTTTGACTTTTCGAAAGGACTCGTCTAAGTCTCGCTGTGTCGTCGACCTTTTCGACGCCAGTGCAGAAATTTCTTCACGTGAGTCATGATTGGTTGTTCTACAATAAAGTCTAAAACCATTTCTATGTAACGGTGGTCGGAGAATGAATGTTCTTCCAGAACCCGCCATTTTCTGACCCACTCATAAGCGCCTTCACTACAGATAGTGAGGTCTATGACCTCCCTGCGGGTCTTAGTGACAAAAGTAGGCTCATTACCCACGTTGCAAATTACCAGGTCGGTTGTTAAGAGGTAATCAAACAGAGACTCGCCCCTGGCATTGATATCGGAACTCCCCCATTGGACATGGTGAGCATTAGCGTCCGCACCAATAATAAGATTACCCGTGCAGAAATTTGACACCAGGTCTTTCACTCCGTTTGTGGTGGAGGTTCTTCGGCGTCGTAGGGCATATAGACCGACGCCACCGTCGGGCGGGTGCTGCCGACCGTTAGACTGATAGCGGTAATATCACCATTGGTGTAGTTAGGTAGGAGAAAGGAGTTCAACTCAGACTTGACCAAAATACACGTTCTGACTTTGCTCTCCTCGCTGGCTCGAATGAGCTTGAAGCCCTTAGTCCCCAATCCGCAGATTCTCGAGCTATTGACCCAGGGTTCTTGGATGAGGACCACATCCACGTCGCCTTTAGAAAGACGATTACTTAAAGCAGCCGAGGCCACTTTAGATTTGTGCAGATTAATCTGAAGCACCACTAACATGAGAGCGCACAGACTTCCCTGCCGTCCCCATATCGTCGAGGTTTTCCCCGTCCTGGAGGTTGCCTATCAACGACGAGTTGTTCCGATTAACTGCCCGATATGGCGTTGCGGGAGTCCTGCTGTCTGTAGCGTTAGATGTTAAGCGCTCGGCGTTGGCTGCTACCACCGTGACGTCGAGGACTTCCTTGTCCTGTAGGCTGTCCTCCATCTCCGAGTTGATCACAGTTGATCCGCTTCCTCTTCTGGTAATTCGTCTTCCGGTTCCCCCGGAGCAGCCGAGAAGGCAGCGCGCTGAGCATCACCACGATATACGTGGATAACGATCTGGCCTACGCTGTAGTGTACTAGGCCATTGCACCTTTTGAGGGGCTCGATTGACTCTTTATTCATGGTGAACACCACTTGTCTGTCGGGCCCTACCGCATCCCCGACCAGATTGACACTCCAGTCATGCGTTGGGGGGGACGGATTCATTAGCCGTAGCATCCCGAGAATTCTTCGTCAGGGATGGCCGGAATCCACGCCCTTGCCCTTGGACGAGCTGGAATGTCCTTCCAGTCGACGACATCGATCTTTGCGCCCTTGTAGACTTGACCCAGTTTAGCAGCTGCTGCCTTGTAGAGTGCTACAGTTTTGGCATCTTCGCATGCGAGTAATTTAATCTGACCCTGGTGCTAACCCGCACCGAACTACCCGGAAACTCCGGAGCAACGTTGAGAAGAATGTTGCCGAGTTCATTTCGCACGTAACGCCACCGGTCCTTGGGGATGGCCAGACGGTCATTGCCTCGGTCAAGGACGCCTATAAGGATCCTGTCCTTGGTTACCTCAGCAAAGCTTAGTTTGCCCGCTCCAGAGGTATTCTGATGCCGCTTGGGAGGGGGATTTAAATCCAGGTCCGATCTCTGGCTTTTGAAAGGGTTGACTTTTAACCTCTTTGGCATGTAAGTGTTTTGGAAATCCGGTATCACAGCTTTCGCTAGCTCTACCGATTTTCTGGAATTCGGCGACAGCGATTCCCGCGGTACCCCTTCATACCTCTTCAGGATCTTTGCAGCCAGTCTTTTCTCGTGGTATATGAAGCGGCGGGGAGATGTCTCCCGGGAGTGCGGACCCATAGTTGCCATCGCGGTCGCTCCCTTTGCCGAAATCTTAGTCGCAGCTTCCTTCTCCTTCGAGACTCCGAGGCCAGGTCGTGAGACCGCTGCCACAGACGTAAAGATACTGGTTTTCATATCAGCGGTTGATGGGAGTTTAGCATCCGCCGTTGCCCGCTTAGCTGCGTTGGCAACCGCACTGGTGCTAGCTCCCATCAAGTCAATCTTACTCGATAGAGGTTTGGTTGACCGAATCGTAGTTGCCACCGCTGTCGATCCCCCCCTTGATTGTGGAGCGGAGGTTGTCCTCCGGCGTTGTTGTTGCTTTCTCGCTTGCTCCTCCCATTGGGTGTTGTTGTGGGTAGTTGAGCAAAGTATGAATAATTCTGTCCAAGGCCAAAGTCAGCTAATCCCCACTTAATTATGAAATGTGGCACTGCAAATAAGGCTAGCTCAAGACGGGGTTGCCACAATTCCCCCTCATCCTGTCAATTTACTCTACCCCCTGCAAGCGTACAACAACCTCACATGCGCATGGTGCTGGACCATACACATGGCAGCTGATGTTGCTTGCAACAACAAAAAAAAAGCAAAAACAAAAGTAGTCGTCTTAAAGTACTGCCGATGACTTCTGATACCACTTTTACCAAACGTTGGAGTTCTTAAAAGGAACTCAGAAATCACCGCCAGCACTCCCCCCCACTGTCTCGTCACTTAGGCAAATATCGCTCCGCTTTCCCAACAGTTGCGAGGCAAAATTAGAGTTCATGCCTGGGGAAAGAATAGTTATATGCAAAAAAAGGAAATAGAGATATAGAAAAAGCGGGAGAAAACCTGTGCGAGTCAGGTGGAGTCTTCCCACCCCTCCTGTTCACGAGATGTGAATAGCCTTTGGACTCTACTATGGCTCCGTTTCCCGAGTAGAGTCCCCTTTAACCTGACTGATGTCCGTCTATGTGTACTTACTTGCTTTTCATACTTGCCTCAACTACTCCAACTTACCATCAGTTGCGACGAGGGCAACACCTGCACCAACAAATATATGTCCTTAGCCAGACATTTTACTAGTTATTCTGATCAAAAAATTTTAAAGTCCTCAACCCATATATTTCAAACGAAATTTTCTTTGGAATTTACAATCTCTAATAGTTAATAAAATTTATTCAAAATATTCAAAGACAGAAAAACGCTTACGCTAATTGAAAATTTATTTTTAATACAAAAATTACCATTAAGTATTTTCTACTGAAAAAAAATCTTAAAATTCAACCAGCCTAATGTGTATCTAAGTTGTTTGTGCACAAGCACACTTATAAATATAAATAAATATGTATGAAGATATGTGTGAGTATCCAAAATTGAAAACAAAAATCTAAGTATGTGAGTATGTGTCTTCTCTCTAATAAATTGTAACTAAATTCAAGTGTATGAGTCTTCTCGCTCCGAGTAAAAAATCTAACTATATATATGAAGGTATGTGTATGTGTGTATGTGTATTTTTTTGTCTTTGCAAAACACTCACCCCGCTTTACAGTCCACGTTGGTACCAAAGTGACGTTGCGAGCTGAAAAGGAATGAGGCCTCTTGACTTCTTTTGATCTTTAGTTTCACAAGACGGTTCGGTGCATATGCATTATTTTATGCATATGCTAAAAAAAATTTACGTATACGAAGAAATTCCTCGCGTCGAATAAATTTAAAGTAATTTTGTCAAAAGGACAAAATAAAAAAATTCAAATCACGGAACCGAGTTAAAAAAAAATGTTTAAAACCTAAAGTGTGATTACAGTGATAAGTGAAAAGAAAAATCGAATCGCAAAAATGAATAAAAAAGTTTGTGTCACGAAAAAGTGCCCAGGTTCAAAAATTGCAAAACAAATGTAAAAAAAAAGAAAAACTCGTTAGGTTAAATTGAGGGCAAATTTAATGCAAATTGAAAGCACAATTTGATAAAATAAAAAAAAAATTGTTAAACGGAATTAAAGCAGCTAAATGCCATGCAAGCAATATACCTCGATCGTGAATTTTGTGTTTCGAGTGGCAGCATGCACTTAGGTGTTTATGCATATGCCTTAGTCGGAGTCGGCACGATAAAAAAATAGTGTAAAAAAACAAAAAAAAACTAGAGGTAAGAAGATTCAGACAAATTCACTTGAAATTATACTCACTAACTTATAAAACTAGTAAATAATGTAAATGAATTCATAAATGCAAAAATTTAACAATTCAAAATTTCAAAGTTTCAAAGTTTTTTTTTTAAAGATAGTTGGGTAGTGCACCCTAATAAATGTACAAAAGTGTGTGTGATGGTGGCTGTGTTTCTGTGTTAGTGTTATGTTTTGTGTCCCGTGTATATGTGTGGTGAGTGAATGTTTCAGAGTAGGTAGGTAGGTTCAAGTGGCTGCCGCAGAGGCACACTTAGGCCAGTTTCGAAGGCCCGTTGTGATACCACCAACACAAGGAAAGTCAGCCCCGGGACCCAGCCATATGGAAAATCCCTGAGTTGTTGGGATTTTCCACATAGCAGAATCCCGGGACTGACACTCCTAAACCGACACCGTTACTCCTCCTCGAACCACTTAGATGACTTTATGAAGCCCATCAAGTCCTTTATGTCCAGTTCCGCGATCTGGCTTAGACTATCTAGGAACGGAACTCCCAAAAAGCGCGTTCTCACGCCGCTTAAAGCCGGACAGTTGCAGATGAGGTGCTCCACCGTTTCCTCCTCCTCATCATCTTTGCAACTCCTGCAGCATCGTCGGTAGGGCACACTTAACCTTTCTGCATGCCTACCAATGAGGCAGTGACCGGTTAATACCCCTATCAATATGCAGATTTCCCTCCTAGTTAGGGCATAAATGCGTCTAGACCTTTTAAGATCCCATTTTGGCCAGGTTTGTTTCGATATCCGACACCCTGGGGATTGCAGCCATCTTTCGTTGGCTTGACGGAGTGTGTGCTCCTTCAGCATTAGTTTGCATGTGGCAAACGGCATACCTAAGCGCTCTTTATCCCGAAGAACCTGCTTGGTCGTGCCCTGCCTGGCAAGCTCGTCTGCCTTACAGTTTCCCTCAATGTCCCTATGTCCCGGGACCCATATGAGGTTTACGCGGTTCTGTTGGGCCATCTCCTGAAGAGATCGACGACAGCTGAGCGTCAGTTCAGAGTTGAACGTGTATGAGCCAAGGGATTTGATTGCCGCCTGGCTATCGCTGAAAATAGTGATATCTCCTCCGATAACACGTTTGCTTAACCAGGCCGCGGCGTCCCGGATTGCCGAGACTTCCGCCTGGACATGATCAGGTAGTCTGAAGGAGAGTTCAAGGTCCAAATCCCTTGAATAAACCCCTCCTCCAACTCTGCCGTCCAACTTCGAGCCGTCGGTGTATATGGAAGTGCCACCATTTGTTTCGGGACACCAATCCGTCCTCTCCCAGTCTTCTCTGCTGGGAATGTTTATTTTGAAGCAGCTATCCCCGACTGTAGTGGTCGCACAACGATCTGTGCTTAGAGGGAGAAAGCTGTAAGATTCCAGAATACTGGAGTGTCCAATAGTACCCGCAGCCCAACTGGAGGTTTCTCTTAGGCGCAGAGCTGATGCCGCCGCTGACCGAAACCCTTCCAGATCAAGTGGCAAAATGCCCAGAATGGCCTGGAGGGCTTCGTTGGGCGTTGTCCTTAGCGCACCGCTTATACAGATCATATTGGATCTATGGACTTTCCGCAACAGATTCAGGTATGTTGTCTTGCTCAGTGCCGGCCACCATACGACGACTCCATACAGCATGATTGGGCGAATGATGGCCGTGTAGATCCAACTGCATACTCTAGGGCTGAGCCCCCATTTTTTGCCAATGGCTCTTTTGCATGTGTAAAGAGCGATGCAAGCTTTCTTCTGGCGCTGAAGAACATTCTCCTTCCAATTCAGTTTCCTGTCCAGAACTATGCATAGAAACTTGGCCTTATCCGACAAGCCCAGGCGCGTGCCATCTAGTTCTGGTAGGCTTAGTGGCGGTATTTTGTACCGGTTGGTGAAGAGGACAAGTTCCACTTTCCCCGGGTTGATACTAAGTCCGCAGCGAGAGGACCACCTCGAAACCTCTCGCAGTGCTACTTGCATCAGGTCACACAGAGTTTGTGGGAACTTGCCTCTGAATGCAATAGCTAAATCGTCTGCGTATGCCACTATCTTCCCGCCCCCCCAGCTTGTGTCACGTAGCAACGAGTTGACTGTGAGGTTCCATAAAAGCGGGGAAAGAACACCACCCTGGGGCGTTCCCCTTGTGACATAGCGTGATAACTCGACCGTACCAAGTGAAGAAGCTATTTTCCTTCCTCTTAGAAGTTGGTCAATTAAACCAGTTAGAGGTCTATCTACGCCCAGATTAGTTAGAGCGGAGTTGATCGCCTCCGGGCTTATATTGTTGAAAGCCCCCTCAATGTCTAAGAAGGCCACGAGACAGTAGTCCTTTTCACACAGCGATTTCTCAATGACAGATACTAGGCTGTGCAGAGCAGTTTCTGTTGATTTACTCTTGGTGTATGCATGCTGATAGCTAGAGATAAGGTTGCTATCAATAGTCGTTGAAAGGTAGTCGCTTAGTATCCTCTCAAAGGTTTTGAGTACAAAGGACGAGAGACTGATCGGTCTGTAATCTTTTGGCTCGTAGTGGGATGCCTTCCCAGCCTTAGGGATAAACACTACCGTGGCGCTTCTCCAGGAGCCCGGAATGTGGTTGAGAGCCAGGCAGGCTGTGAAGAGAAATACCAGCCATTTAGCTGATGTCTCCAACGTGTTTATAAGTTGCGCGGGGATAATCCCGTCCGGCCCGGCAGCCTTATACGGTTCAAAGCTCTTAACTGCCCACCTTACCCTTTCCTCAGTGATGGGTATATTTACTGCCAGGTTTGTTGCAGATGCTAGTGGTGCGTCATGCAGATTCCCCGGAAAATGTGTAGTCAAGAGCAGCTCAAGGGTTTCCTCTTCCGTGCTGGTCCAGGATCCGTCAGGTTTTCGCAAATAGCTGATGGCTGTTTGACTTTTCGAGAGAACTCGTCTAAGTCTCGCTGTATCGTCGACCTTTTCGACGCCAGTGCAGAAATTTCTCCACGAGGTCCTCTTCGCCTGTCTCAGAGCTTTTTTATAGGCCCTTAGTTTAGCTTTATATTCGTACCAGTGAGGCTCAGAGCCGAGGGTCTTGGCCTTGTTAAATTGTTTCCGGCATGATTTGCGGAGCGAGTCCAAATCGTAGGACCACCAATGTGGCCTGTGTTTACCGCGTGGTTTTGGCACTGGACAAGCCTGTCCTAGAGCACTTGAGAGCGCCGATGTAAATGTAGTAACAAGATCCTCCAGCTCCTCTACTGATGAGGGGGCCTGTGAGGGCAGTACTGGCAGGTCTCTGTCTAATATTTCATTGTGTAACTGCCAATTAGTGTTACGTGGATTGCGCTACATAATAGGTTGTTCTACAATAAAGTCTAGAACCATTTCTATGTAACGGTGGTCGGAGAATGAATGTTCTTCCAGAACCCGCCATTTTCTGACCCACTCATAAGCGCCTTCACTACAGATAGTGAGGTCTATGACCTCCCTGCGGATCTTAGTGATAAAAGTAGGCTCATTACCCACGTTACAAATTACCAGGTTAGTTGTTAAGAGGTAATCAAACAGAGACTCGCCCCTGGCATTGATATCGGAGCTCCCCCATTGGATATGGTGAGCATTAGCGTCCGCTCCAATAATAAGATTACCTGTGCAGAAATTTGACACCAGGTCTTTCACCTCCGTTTGTGGTGGGGGTTCTTCGGCGTCGTAGGGCATATAGACCGACGCCACCGTCAGGCGGGTGCTGTCGACCGTTAGACTGATAGCGGTAATATCACCATTGGTGTAGTTAGGTAGGAGAAAGGAGTTCAACTCAGACTTGACCAAAATACACGTTCTGACTTTGCTCTCCTCGCTGGCTCGAATGAGCTTGAAGCCCTTAGTCCCCAATCCGCAGATTCTCGAGCTATTGACCCAGGGTTCTTGGATGAGGACCACATCCACGTCGCCTTTAGAAAGACGACTACTTAAAGCAGCCGAAGCCACTTTAGATTTGTGCAAATTAATCTGAAGCACCACCAACATGAGAGCGCACAGACTTCCCTGCCGTCCCCATATCGTCGAGGTTTGCTCCATCCCGGAGGTTGCCTATCAACGACGAGTTGTTCCGATTAACTGCCCGATGTGGCGTTGCAGGAGTCCTGCTGCCTGTAGCGTTAGATGTTAGTCGCTCAGCGTTGGCTGCTACCACCGTGACGTCGAGGACTTCCTCGTCCTGTAGGCTGTCCTCCATCTCCGAGTTGTTCACAGCACTATCGCCAAGGGACGTGGCGGATAACATGCTTTCCGCATCGGAATCCTCCGCTTCCTCTTCTGGTAATAAGTTTTCCGGTTCCCCCGGAGCAGCCGAGAAGGCAGCGCGCTGAGCATCACCACGATATACGTGGATAACGATCTGGCCTACGCTGTAGTGTACTAGGCCATTGCACCTTTTGAGGGGCTCGATTGACTCTTTATTCATGGTGAACACCACCTGTCTGTCGGGCCCTACCGCGTCCCCGACCAGATTGACACTCCAGTCATGCGTTGGGAGGGACGGATTCATTAGCCGTAGCATCCCGAGTATTCTCTCGGGTTCGTCAGGGATGGCCGGAATCCACGCCCTTGCCCTTGGACGAGCTGGAATGTCCTTCCAGTCGACGACCTCTATCTTTGCGCCCTGGTAGACTTCACCCAGTTTAGCAGCTGCTGCCTTGTACAGTGCTACGGTTTTTGCATCCTCGCATGCGAGTAATTTAATTTGACCCTGGTGCCAACCCGCATCCGTTACTCGTGCCGAACTACCCGGAAACTCCGGAGCAACGTTGAGAAGAATGTTGCCGAGTTCATTTCGCACGTAACGCCACCGGTCCTTGGGGATGGCCAGACGGTCATTGCCTCGGTCAAGGACGCCTATAAGGATCCTGTCCTTGGTTACCTCAGCAAAGCTTAGTTCGCCCGCTCCAGAGGTATTCTGATGCCGCTTGGGAGGGGGAATAAACTCCAGATCCGATCTCTGGCGCTTGAAAGGGTTAACTTTTAACCTCTTTGGCATGTAAGAATTTTGGAAATCCGGTATCACAGCTTTCGCTAGCTCTACAGATTTACTGGAATTCGGCGACAGTGATTCCTGCGGTACCCCTTCATACCTCTTCAGGATCTTTGCAGGCAATCTTTTCTCGTGGTATGTGAAGCGGCGGGGAGATGTCTCCCTGGAGTGCGGACCCGTAGTTGCCATCGCGGTCGCTCTCCTTGCCGACATCTCAGTTGCAGCTTCCTTCTCCTTCGAAACTCCGAGGCCAGGTCGTGAGACCGCTGCCACAGACGTAAAGATACTGGTTTTCATATCAGCGGTTGATGGGAGTATAGCATCCGCCGTTGTCCGCTTAGCTGCGTTGGCAACCGCACTGGTGCTAGCTCCCATCAAGTCAATCTTATTCGATAGAGGGTTGGTTGACCGACTCGTAGTTGCCATCGCTGTCGGGGGGGGGGGGTTGATTGTGGAACGGAGGTTGTCCTCCGGCGTTGTTGTTGCTTCCTCGCCTGCTCCTCCATAGCTCTCCTTTGCTGAGGAGTGAAATTTGGCGTTTTTTGTTTTTTAGATTTTTCGTTTTTATTCAGGTTATTCGAGTTCATCTTGTTCGTACGACCCATCGCCGGACAAGGCCAGCTTAGGGTCAAGGGAAGAGTAGGGGAAAATGTTTCGTCCGCCGCGGCAGAGCCCCGTACCGCAGTAAGGCCATGCTTACTCTCTGAGGCGACCCGGTGTCAGAGAGGCTCCGTTCAAATACAGCCACGATTTGCCTCCCGGCTGCAAACGTCCAATGGGCACGGTTTCGCATAACACCCTGGATTGGGAGGGGGAAGATCTTTGTCGTCGCGCCAGAGAGGCTAGGCTGCTCTCGTGATGAAGTGCCGTACGGAGCTATGATCACAAGGGCAGCGTAGCCCTGTGGCTATCGACTTAAGCCCTCGAACCGCGGCAAGGTATCCACCCTTCACGAGGGACCAGAGTAGATGTTGCCAAGTTGATATTGATGTTGCTGATGATGTTGCCCAAATTCTGTTGATGTTGCTGAAGCGTGTTGATTGCGCCACCAAATACTTCCCAACACTTTTGATGTTGCTGTGGCAATTAGTAATGTTGCTAATGCTGATGCTGTTTTGTAATGAAAAATGTTGTGTTCTACCCTCTTGTGTAGTGTTTGACGTGCAGGTATGATGTTAAATGTTGGTCTGATATCGATTTCCTGTGTTTTGTATTATTATTATTATGCCCAACGGATTTTACCCACCATCCCGCCCGACCGACACGAGGGGCGCATCCGCATAACGCGCGGATTAAATTTTCCGAGTGTTTGAAAGGCGGAGGTTTGTTAAGCGACGAGATTTCAAACTGCTCAGCTACAGAGAAAAATTCATCAGCTGAGTGTAATACGAAAATAAATAGATAATAAAAATACATAAATTGATACTACGTAGAAATCAATTGCTAAGAGAGAATAGGATAGTTTTTTTAATAATAAAAAGCGAGTCCGAAATATCAAAAGTGTCTGAATGAGAGTTATAATTTTCGCACAAACACTGGAACGGCTCGTGTAATTGATAGTTGGTTCTACATTGCTTCAGAAGAATAGGTTTAAAATGTCCTAAGGCTCGAGAGGGAACATTAAAGTTAACTTCGTTCAAAAGAGGAGGACTTGAAATCCACCCGTTTAGGAGTTTACACATGAATATTACACCTAGCATTTCTCTACGACTAGCAAGGGTAGGGAGATTGATAAGTTTCAAGCGATTAGTATAAGGAGGAAGGTTACACGAAGGATCCCATCGTAGATCTCTCAATGCAAAAAGTAAGAATTGTTTTTGAATAGATTCTAGCTTATCTATATGTTATTTTATTAAACTGAAAACCCCTTACCGCTGGTGGGGGAAGTTATTCAGTTTTTGTAGAACTAATGCAACAAATTAGGATGATTTTGTAAGACTCATGAGAGTCAAAAGACTTCTGATTTATTAAAATATGTACAATGGTTTATATACAAAATCTTAAATCTATGTTCCTATTTTAAATGTATTAGTTTGTGTGAAGTAACGAAAGGGACTGATACTAATCATACTTTTACGATCAGTTGGTCTTTATTGCCTTTTTACTACTTCTCAAGTGTTTCTATTTTAGAGATTATTTTGAATGGATATCAATGCTAGGAGTAGGTATTAATACATGTCTAGCATATTGATTATTTATAGTTATTTATGTTAGAAAGTATAATGGCGTGTGTGTGAATAGGTTGATGCAACCCTGCAGCGAAAGCAACTAGTTGAAAACTACTTTACAACTAGTTGGTGCACCGGGCCCAACTAGTCAGTGTTTTGTCTTTTTTCCATATAAGCAACTGGTATTTTTTACGTGTTGATGTCCTACGAGATGTCAATTGTCAGATTTCGACCAGAATATACCAGTTATCTACTAGTCAGGAAATACCAGTTTCATACTAGTTGTAAAATACCAGTTCCGTACTAGTTCAACCTGGACTAGTATAATTTCCATAAAACAAACTAGCCCACATACTAGTCCAAAAAGGACTAGTATAAAAAATACTTGTCCCATACTACTTCAAAAAGCATTCAACCTGGACTAGTATGATTTCAACCAGAATTTTCCGGGCTTACCCTTTATTTTATCCCTCGACTTTATTCTTAAGAAAGCAGCGGCTAACTATTTGTATTTACCCTATCACGAAAAAGCATCCATGAATTATAAGAGAAAACGAAGCGAATGAATTTTGTGTTTTTCAACTGGTATAATTTCATCCAGAAAAATCTAGTTGTATACTGGTATGGAATGTATATTTCCTGACTAGTATGGGTTCAGCCAGAAAATTCTAGTTGCATACTGGTATGAAATGGATATTTCCTGACTAGTATGAATTCAGACAGAAAATTCTAGTTGTATACTGGTATGAAATGGTTATTTTCTGACTAGTACGAATTCAGCCAGAAAATACTAGTTGTATACTGGTATGAAATGGATATTTCCTGACTAGTATGAGTTCTACCAGAAAATTCTAGTTGTATACTAGTATGAAATGGATATTTCCTGACTAGTATGAGTTCTGCCAGAAAATTATAGTTTTATACTAGTATTTTTCTGACAAGTTTGAGGTTTCGCTGCAGGGAACTTATCATATTTGTAAGTATGTGAGTAAGTATCTGTGTAAGTATTTATTTATGTATATAAAAATGTTCTAATGTATTTACATTTGAACATACTCCCAAGGGGAAAAATATTTATTTATTTCAATATTTCTTTCAATTAAGTGGACTGTATGTATGTATGTGTATGTATTTTGGCATGTTAAAATACATTAGTATTTGAACATATTGCCACGAGCAAAAATAGATATGTATTTGTTTTTAGCAATATTTCTTTCAAATTGAGTGGACTGTATTAATTTGCTTAAAATTATTTAAGTGCTTACTATATTACTAAAAACTCATTTTAGCGAACACTTATTTTCGTGTATTCATATGATGGAACAATTTTATAAAATATTTATTAATTAAAAATACTTATTTATGATGGTTTAATTCTGCTGCCTCCACCTTTATCTCGGATGTAGGTTTCCATCTTGCCTTGCTTCAATTTGTGATCCCTTCTCAGTATTCCACTATTTGTTTGGCTGTATACCTTCCATATACTTTGCTTGATATCACCGTATGTGGCCTTCCAAATACCACGTTGTTGCCTCCATATTCCACTCTTTCTTTGGCTGTGTTGGCCAGAAGTGGCAGATAGCACTGGTATTGTTTCTACCCTTGCAACAGGTGTTGTGATTCCATGATGCTTAAGTGCAATATCACCTTTTATGGCCTTCCATATACCACATTGTTGCCTCATTATTCCATTCTTATGCGATGGTGTTGTTGCTGGGATTGCCGTTTTTGCCACAGTCGGTTTGAATGTGTGATGGCGCTGTATCGTATCACCAGGAAGTGGTCCTGCCGGGAGGGTAACTTGGGTAGTTACCATTGCTTTCTCCGCCTCACGCTGGATCTCTTAGGCTTCTTTATCCCCTTTTTGTTTGGTGACATATTTTATGTTGTCCATTTTTGTTTTGTGTGCGTTTTTAGCTAATTCAACTTTCATTTTGCTCTAGGTGCGTCTTCAGTGACTTTTTCTTCTTTTACAGTTATGGGTGCTTCATCCTTCCTGGTACTTTGCTCATCAGGAGCATGGTTAAATTTTAAGGGCTTTTTTAATTCAGCGGCCCAAGCTTTCGATATTCTGTCCCAGCTTTCCTTGAATGGTTTAGAATCTTTTAGTGAAATTACATTTTCTATTTTCTTTTTTAACTCAGGTTTGCCCAGATCCGATTCAATTTCCAGATATGATTTTTCCTCTTGTAATGGGATATTTAATATGGGTTTTAAGGTTATAAAAACAAATTTCTTGTGATATTCAACCAAAAGTTCGTGGTACTTGCTCTCTAATTCTTGATCATAGAATTGAGAAAAATGTATACTATGACATAATTTCATGTCTTGAATTAAGGTGTCGAGCATCATGTTCAATTCTGCATCGTCTTCAATTTCGGGGTGTCCCAACAGACTTTGCTGCCCACAGCATGATATCAAAATCGTGCTCGGCGACTTTAATGCCAAGGTGGGCAAGGAAGGAGTCTTTGGTCCCACAGCTGGAAAATTCAGTCTCCACGATATAACATCCCCCACCGGCACTAGGTTGATTGACTTCGCCGCTGCTCGCAATATGGTCATCAGTAGTACCAGGTTCCAGCATAAGCGAATACACCAAGCCACATGGCTGTCCCCTGATCAAAGAACTAGAAACCAGATTGATCATGTCCTGATTGACGGCAGACATAGCTCCACCGTTCTGGACGTGCGTACACTGCGTGGTCCCAATATTGACTCTGACCATTATCTTGTCGCAGCCAAGATACGCACACGCCTCTGTGCAACGAGGAAAGTGCGCACAGTAACGGAAGGAAAGTTTGACGTCGAGAAGCTGCGCATGACACAGACAGCTGATAATTTCACAACTCGACTCTCACACCTGCTAGCAGAGGGCAATCCTCGACCTAACGATGTAACCGAGCAATGGAAGCATATCTCTCACTCATTGCGTACCGCCGCTGACGCCACTATAGGGTTCCAGCGAGCCCGCAAGAACAACTGGTACGATGAGGAATGCAAAACTGCCTCGAAAAAAAAGGACGCTGCCTACAAGGAGACGTTGCGAACGGGCGCAACCCGCAGTGTATGGCAACAATATCGTGAGGCAAAGAAGAAAGAGAGACGCCTTTTCAGAAAAAAGAAAAGTGAGGCCGAAAGGCGTGAGTGGGAGGAGCTTGAGATGCTGGCTGACAGGAATGATGCCCGAAAATTCTATGAAAAGATCCGGCGGATGACGGAAGGTTTTAAGACCGGGGCAAGCTCCTGTAAGGACAATAATGGCGACCTGGTAACCGACGTACAAAGTGTACTTAAATTATGGAGGGAGCAATTCTCCTCACTGCTAAATTGCGAGGGAGACGTCGAACCCGATACCCCAATCCCTGACGATGGAAAAGTCGTCCCACCACCTGACTATGATGAAGTGAGGATAGCTATATCCCGGCTCAAAAACAACAAAGCGCCTGGAAAAGACGGACTACCCGCCGAGCTGTTCAAACGCGGAGGCGAAGAGCTGGTAAAAAGCATGCATCAGCTCTTATGCAGAATATGGTCAGACGAATGCATGCCTCCAGATTGGAATTTAAGTGTGCTTTGCCCAATCCACAAGAAAGGCGATCCCGCTAACCGCACCAACTACCGCGGAATTTGTCTTCTTAATATCGTATATAAGGTTCTCTCTAGCGTGTTGTGTGAAAGGCTGAAGCCCATCGTAGACAAACTGATTGGACCTTATCAGTGTGGCTTTAGACCTGGTAAGTCTACCATCGACCAGATTTTCACGATACGCCAAATCCTGGAGAAGACCCATGATAAGAGAATCGACACTCACCATCTCTTTGTCGATTTTAAAGCCGCTTTTGACAGAGTAAAAAGGAGTTGCCTGTATGCCGCCATGTCTGAATTTGACTTCCCTGCAAAGCTTATACGGCTTTGTCAAATGACGTTGAGCAATACCAACAGCTCCGTCAGAATCGGGAAGGACCTCTCTGAGCCATTTGAAACCAAACGAGGCTTCAGACAGGGCGACTCCCTTTCGTGCGATTTCTTCAATCTGATGCTGGAGAAGATAATTCGAGCAGCAGAGCTAAACCGCAATGGTACAATCTTTTACAAGAGCGTGCAAGTGCTGGCGTATGCCGATGATATTGATATCATTGGCCTTAACAACCGCGCCGTAAGCGCTGCCTTCTCTGGACTGGATAAGGAAGCGAAAAAAGTGGGTCTTGCCGTGAACGAGGACAAGCCGAAGTATTTGCTGTCATCAAAGAAAGAATCGGCGCACCTGCGCCTTGGCAGCCATGTCACTGTTGATAGTTACAAATTTGAAACTGTGAGGGACTTCGTCTATTTGGGAACCAGTATCAACACCGAAAATAATATCAGTCTAGAAATCCAGCGGAGAATCACTCTTGCCAACAAGTGCTACTTTGGACTGAGTAGGCAATTGAGAAGTAAAGTCCTCTCTCGAAGAACAAAGATCACGCTCTATAAGTCTCTCATCATACCTGTCCTGATGTATGGCTCAGATTCATGGACAATGTCAAGAGAAGATGAGATGGCCCTTGGAGTATTTGAGAGAAAAGTTCTCCGGAAGATTTATGGTCCTTCCCGTGATGCCAACGGCGAGTATAGAAGGAAATTTAGCGATGAGCTGTATGAGCTCTACGCAGATCTGACCATAGTCCAGCGAATTAAAGCCCAAAGACTCCGCTGGCTGGGCCATGTTATGCGAATGGACAAAGAAGCTCCAGCACAGAAGGTTTTCCTATCGTCGCCTGAATTCGGCAGCAGAGGAAGGGGGAGGCCTCGACTGAGATGGAAACAACAGGTGGAGGATGACTTGAACTCCCTTGGGGTTTCCAATTGGCGTCCGTTATCGCTAAAAAGGAATGACTGGCGTGCTTTGATACGAAACGGCCAAAATCGCTTAGGCGGTTAAGCGCCAAGAAATGATGATGAACAGACTTTGACATACAACTATTTCCTTTTTAAATAGTATTTTTATTAGTTGCTCTTGGCTGAAATTACGGTGAGATGGAAGAATTGTAACATATTTTTTATTATATTCAATTAAGACCTTTTGGTACTCAACCTGTATCTCTGGGTGACACAATTCGTTATAATACAAGTTGAAGCATAATTGAACGTCATCATAGAGTGTATCGAATATTGAATTAAATTCTTCGATAATTTCAATCTCAGGTTTGTCCAGCAGTATGTGCAAGACTTCTAGTTTTCTTTGACTGAAATCAAGCTGACAAATCGTGAACTTGGCCATACTGAATAGTTTATTTCTTATACTTTGCTCGAAATAGTGTGAGGAGGCTTATTATACCACAGAATGTGGGCTTGCCGGGGAAATAAAATGCCTCATTTTAAATCTTGTCCTGTTTCTTTTACAGGACTTTTTTCACTATTAAGTCCCATTTTTAACGGTCAAAATGATTGAAAAATTACGTAAGAAGTAAAACAATGCTTTCGGCTAATTTTCTTATGAAAAATAACAAACTTTCAGTTTTTTATTTTTTACTTCTTACCCTTGCACTTGTTTTTTAACTTTACTTGTTTTGCCTGTCAATAGCAGGACTTTTTCACTGATTAACTTGTAGGTTTTTTTTTTATTTCCTAGACTTGTTATTCTCCAAAGGAATCGTTGGAGGAAATTGTTTTGGTCGCCCGGTTGACCTTGCTGTGCCTCTACTCACAGCGGGTTGTATTCCTTTGGATTACAAGTCTAAGTATTTTTTTTTTTAACTTTACTGCACTACTAGCTGTGTAGCCGCTAGTACGCGTACATGCACTTTTTTTACTTTAAAAAAAAAATTTTTTTTTTTAAAAGCACCTTTCCACAGGATTTTTTTTTTTTAAAGATTTTTTTTTTTTATTTTTGCTTAAAATACATTTTCTGTATTTGTATTTTATACATACGGCTCAACGGCTCGTATGGACCAAATGTTATTTTATTAAACTGAAAACCCCTTACCGCTGGTGGGGGGAAGTTATTCAGTTTTTGTTGAACTAATGCAACAAATTGGGATGAGTTTGTAAGACTCATGAGAGTCAAAAGACTTCTGATTTATTAAAATATGTACAAAGGTTTATATACAAAATCTTAAATCTATGTTCCTATTTTAAATGTATTAGTTTGTGTGAAGTAACAAAAGGGGCTGATACTAATCATACTTTTACGATCAGTTGGTCTTTATTGCCTTTTTACTACTTCTCAAGTGTTTCTATTTTAGAGATTATTTTGAATGGATATCAATGCTAGGAGTAGGTATTAATACATGTCTAGCATATTGATTATTTATAGTTATTTATGTTAGAAAGTATAATGGTGTGTGTGTGAATAGGTTGATGCAACTTATCATATTTGTAAGTATGTGGGTAAGTATCTGTGTAAGTATGTATTTATGTATATAAAAATGTTCTAATGTATTTACATTTGAACACTATATGAATTTGATAACGCGGATTCCATATAATCGAGCCGTATTCTAATATTGGTCTTACTAATGTAGTAAAAAGGGTCTTAGTAATATAAGGGTCGCTAAATTCTTTTGACCACCTTTTCACGAAGGCTAAAACACCTCTGGCCTTATTGGCAGTAGCCTCGATATGAGGATTGAAACTAAGTTTACAGTTCATCATCACACCCAAGTCAACAAAAACATTAACGTGTTCAAGAGTATAATTGTTTATCGAATAAGAAGCAGGTTGAAGAGTTCCACGAGAGAAACACATGAATTTACATTTTGCCAGATTAAGCGGCATATAGTTTACGTTGCACCAAGTAATTAAGTGGTCTAAGTCCGTTTGAAGCAAAGAACGTTCCTCCGTCAACGCATATGACTTAAATAGTTTCACATCGTCAGCATATAACAAGATTTTAGAGTACTTTATTGTTGTACACATGTCGTTTATGAATAGCAAAAACAGAACCGGGCCGAGGTGACTGCCCTGAGGGACACCAGAAGAGACATCAATGGCATTTGAATACGTATTTTTTTAAATTACACGTTGTGTTCTACCTCAAAGATAGGAGGAGATCCAACGAGTAAAACCAGGTTGAAAGCCTATGAGATCAAGTTTATGTATGAGTAAAGCGTGGCCGTGCTTAAATTATTTCTAAACCCATTCGAGACGTAGGTAGTGAATTCAAGTAAATTAGTTATGGTTGATTTGCCTTTACAAAATCCATGTTGAGAACTTGCAATCAGTGTTGGGATCGAAAATGCTAGATAATTGGTAATGATGGCTTCGAATAACTTGGGAATGGCGGAGAGCTTTGCTATTCCACGATAATTTTCAACGCAGGACCTGCTCCCACTTTTATAAAGAGGTATACGAAAAGATTCTTTCCATGAAGTTGGGAAAATCCCACACTGTAAAGACAGATTAAACAACTGTGTTAAGGGCTGGTAGATGTATTCAGCACACTTTTTAAGAAAGCATGTCGGGATTAAGTCGGGGCCATATTTTAAAGACTCCTTTAAGGCCTTTAGGTGTAATAAAACATCTTCCGGGTTTAAATGAGGAACATGGATTGAGTTAATGGAGTGTGGTAAATAAGGGTATCCGTTAGATGATAAATTTATTCCAGAAGAATAATTCGACTTGAAGAATTGAGCAAAGAAGTTGGCAATCTCTAGGTCGTCACTAGAGATTTTATCTTTAAATTTCATAGATGAAGGAAACCCTTTTACCCTGCGTTTAGCGTTTACGAAACCATAAAATGTCTTCGGATTGCAAATAATGTTCTTTTTAATTTTACATAAGTAAGCATTGTAACACTTTTTATTCAATTCTAAATATTTATGGCGCAAACAGAGTATTGTACATAATCAGAGTGTAAACAGTTTTTTTGTATAGTTTAAGGAAGCGTGACTTTCGATTTTTTAAAGATTTGAGTTCTTTAGTGCACCAGACTTGCATTGGCTCAGTGGCGTGCCTACGTATATCAATCGAGGCAAGCCCCAGTCTTTATAACCGCAACGAAAGCCCATACTGCTGCCAGAGAACATTTCAGACAAAGAAGAGTTCAGGATATTTATCGACTTTTGCAGACGGGGAAAAACTTAAACTTTTAGGTTCCGCTAATAGGCACGTTATTGTTTGCAGATTTTTTAAGCTTTTCCAACCCATTTAGGTACATTGCAGAAGCTAAGAAACCTTAAATATATTTTTTTCATTGTATAGTGCCTAGCAAATAAAAAAAATTACAGCACCTACCACTATTAAATTCTTTTTTTCGACTTTAAAATATGCGCCAATAATTTTTGGGTAGAGCGCTTTGCACGTTAAAATTGTAGATACATACATAAACAAATTTCATTTTCGTTTTATCGTAAGTTTGGCATTTATAGCCATAGTACAGGTCTACAAGTAAGTTATCCTTATTTCTCTCTCTTTCTAATACACCCAATTTTGACACTGTAGACAGTGTCAAACTAGCTTAACTAACACAGCAACCCGAGGCCCAGGGTTGAAATTTCCAAGAAGAAATGGAGTGAAATCTCCATACAGGGTTGCTGTGTAGGTATATTTTTAAAGCAATTTAGTATGGAAATGTAGAACAAAATGTATGCCTATGAACTAAACAAATTTTGTGATTTGGATAAAATTTATTGTTTTTTTTATGAAAAATAATGTCATTTCTATTATATGAATATTTGAATATCAATATATTTTGCAGTTTTTATACATTTCAATATTTATTTTTATGATAAATGAAATGATTTCAATATATTTACATATTTTATGAATAAGAATATTTTGAAATACATTGCAGACGTGAAATGCAACCCTGCGCGTAAATATGTACGTACATATGTGTGTGTATACACAACTGTTAGTTCAAACGAAGCAGTTGATGAAGTGAGTCGTTTCAAAAAAAGTTTATTTTATTATTTAATTTTATAATACAATTTCGGCTAATAATTTAATTTATTTACAAAGAACAACATTTTTCTGTCTTTCAGATATTTTTGCCGAGTTAAAGTGGAAAAAAATAGTGTGTGGTAATAAGAATTTTAGCAAATAAGACATGCATACATGTATCTAATAAAGTTGTTCGTTTCCAGAAATGCCCGACCATTGCTGTATTTTAGGATGCGGATTAGGAGTCCCGCGATACCCTTTTCCTGCAGAAACAGAAATGCCAAGGTGAGTGTATAAAGTGACTAAGTTTTAAATATGAGAAAGTATTCTTTCAATAATTCTTGTTAAGTTCTTTATGGGCAATTATTGTGCATAAATTCAGATATTAGATATTATGCCATTCATAATTTTCTTAGCTTTATACAGTTTGAGTTTAGTAAAAAAATATATATGTATACATATAAACCGATTTATTTTTATACCCAGCTGTACTTGTACACAGGGTATTATAACTTTGTTAGGATAACGGTTGGTTGTACAGGTATAAAGGAATCGAGATAGATATAGACTTCCATATATCAATATGATCAGGATCGAAAAAAAATTTGATTGAGCCATGTCCGTCCGTCTGTCCGTCCGTCCGTCTGTCCGTTAACACGATAACTTGAGCAAATAATGAGATATCTTCACCAAATTTGGCATGCGTACTTATTTGGGTTCAGAATAGATTGCTATTGAAAATGGGTAAAATCGGACCATAACCACGCCCCTTTTTCGATATCGAAAATTTCGAAAAACGTATAAAATGGGTTAATTCAATATTAGAAGCAGCTACAATGATAAAATTTGCAATATGTATTGATTTAGATGTTCTAAGGCCGATTTTATAAAAATTTTTGAAAAGGGGCGTGGTACCGCCCACGTATATTTGAAGAAATTTTAAAATTTTGACTCTTAAACATACATCAACTTTCATATTCTTTACATAATTTTTTCAAAATTTTGGAAAGTGGGCGTGGCACCGCCCACTTATGAGTCAAGCAATTTTTAAATTCGACTGCTAACAACTTCAGAACGGTGTGAGATAGATTTACGAAACTAGGTACCAGGCATGTTATGTTTATGTAGAGTACTACCACAGAAAATAAGAAAAATCGGTGAACGATCACGCCCACTTTTTGTGCACAGCTGGGTATGTAATGTTCGGTTTCACCCGAACTTAGACTTCCTTACTTGTTAAGTATTGTTATTTAACCATTTAAGTTTATATGGTGTAAATTAAAGCAAAAAGCTATTTAAGAAATGTTGTACATGTATACTTAATATTTTTTAAATATTTCTTTTCAGAAAAAATTGTATTCCTAACGGACCAAAACGGGTATTATAAAAAATGTGTGTTTATTGGTAAAGATTCCTGCTTTTTATTTTTGATCTTATATACATTTTATTTTACAACGCAATGTTTTTTTGTTTAATTTACAACGCCGTTTTCCTTTTATTTTAAAATGCTTTTTTATTATATAAAAAAAAAATTCTTTTTAATTTACTAAACACTTTTGGTTTTTTTTTACTTTTTTATAATTTATATTTTTGTTTTCGATTATGTTTCAGGCCAACAACACTTTAACTCTACCTAAAAAACCAAAACTGTCATTACAGCAATAACCACTTATGCGGTAATCGCTTGTTTCAACAGATATTTTCGTTATTTTCCTACAAGAACGCGAGCAGGTAGTTAGCATAGCTGCTTGACCTGCTCCAACCATCAATGACAGTTTTACAGGGTTATGTCCATTTTAGCTGTTGTTGCATATTGTTATATTCCCACACAAAGAATGTATGTATGTATATATCAGTGAACTAAACAAGCTGCTTTGTTTTTTAAAGAAACCCTTTGTGAAAAAGCTTACTAATCTTAAATTTTTAATATATTACTATTAAGAATGTGTGAGAATAATGATTTAGTGCACTGTGTCCAATTATAGTAACTTTTTTATGTTTCAGTTATGGGACTCACTTATTTTCTTTATTTGTATTTATATGTCTGTTTATTCATTATTTAATGGAAAATTTGGTGATAAATCTCAACATTAACAGCGAGGGTGCAATACTTCGTCTATGTTGTCGCTTTTCCTCGAGTTTAATGCAAGGTAATAATAATAATTATTTAATTGCTATGATTATTCATAACAAAGCTACGCGATCTATCACGCCCGAGCAACGAGGAGGAACACGCATCAGAAACAGTTGACAATTATTCCAAACCCAAAGGATGCTGTGTATGTTTGGTTGAAACGCCATATAAGCAACTTTGTAGCAGCATGTGAACACTCCCTTATATGCACGCCACGCACACACAAAGTACAAAAAGAAAATAAGCACAGGCATCTATGAAAAAACACATTTAAATGGTGGGGCACTTTACTAATATATGCTGTAAGTAAGAAAAATGCTTGTTTATTAAAAATATTCACAGAAATTTATACAATTAGCAAGTTGCGTTTTATGTAAACAAAGAAGAACAAGAGAGTTGTCATGGAAATATCAACCACAGGATTGCTTTTCTGCGTAGTGCTAAAAGTTTTAGAAAGTTTTAGAAAATATGAAAAAATTTTCGCTAAACAAGTAAAATCTTTGTACAAACATTTCCAGATCAAATTAGTTGCTATAATAAATAATTTTCGGCAAATAGTTTCTATTATTTATGAAGTTCTTAAACATTTGTCACAAGCTACTACTACTTTTATTTCGGTCCTAACGAATGACACCCTTCGTTGAGTGGCTTCCAATAATGGGAACCCGATCAGGTGAGCACAGCTGTAAGTCGAACAGCTGATTCATATCTTACTTGTACAGTTGTACTATGTTTATAGCGTATGGTAACCATTGTTTATTACTATTATTAAGGTATACAATCATGGTGACACTAGCCAGAAGCTGGCTTCAAAGTTTCATATAAAATTACTTCCAAATTCAAAAAAAACAATTGCTTCAGCACGCAGATTCGTATGGGTTTTGAAAGCCCCGTAAAAGCCAATAAGTAAAAGCGAGATGGCCGTCCTTGCCTGCGGTTTAAGGCTGTTTTAAGTAAGTAAGAAAGAGATGGCCATCACGCACTGAACTAATTTTATGTAAATGAGCTATCAGCCGGCAGGTGGCAGGAAAAGCTTTAGGTATGTTTCTATGCTATTAGCAGCTATTAGGTAGAAGGTGGCAGGCAGGGAAATAAAAACCGGATTTTAAGAACCCAAATGAACATATTGCAGCTCATAGGGGATTAGCTAGGCAAGCCGGGCTTTTCGGCTTATATGGAAGGCACGCCACTGCATTGGCTCATCATTACGTAAACAGATGCGCTTTGGTACGAACTTTTCAAAGAGGCTATATATGGTACTATTGAAGTGAGATAAGTTTCGCTCGACATCCTCATTGTAATGAGGCCAAACAAGTTTGGAAAGTTCTTTGTTTATCTTTTTGAAGTTGGCTCTAGAGAAATCAAAAGTTTTAATAGAGTCATAAGGTTTCGTAATACAATCGCGATTATAGTTTATGATTTCGTTGGCTATTTCAAAAGATGGATGGTAAGCGTCTTCGGGAAGAAGTAAAGGATCACATCGATTTACAGTGAATTTAGACAAGTCATCAACAAAGGCCAAGTCTAAGACTTTTCCTAACTTGTTCGGAATAACATTAATCTGACTAAGACATAGGTTGGTCATTTCGACCAAAAACTCATTACATAACTTAGATGACACTGGAACAATATTGCCATCAATTATTCTCCACGAGATGTGTGGCAGGTTAAAGTCACCCAAAACAACTACAGAGTCCACGGGCTTAATCAAATAACTTATAGTTTTTATAAGTGAAATGTGGTGCATATACACTGATAAATCAGGTGACGGTGGAGTGTAACTAACAGCTAAATAAATATGGCCTGTGCCAATTCCTATACGTATGCATTTAAATTCTATGTTTTCTATATAAGGTAAATTAACATCTTCAGATGGTATTGAAGAATGTACAGCCAATAGGACCCCGCCCCCGGTTCTGTCTAAGCGACCGTTTCTATAAATCTGATAACCATCACAAAAAATTTCGGAATCAAAGACTTGTGGTTTTAACCAAGTTTCAGTGAAAGCAATAATTCTATAGTTACAATTAATCGTTTTTAAGTAAAAATCAGTTAATTTGGTATTTAAGCCTCTAACATTCTGATAATAGATATTCAAGAAAGAATTTAGAATTATTTTTTTCGACCAGTATTCTGACGAGGAATTTGTACAGCATCTGGGTCGTTCGCAGTTGACTTAGGTGAAAACTCGCGAATAAAAGCACCAGGGGGCCAGAACGACTGATCCAAAATCACATCGTAATCTTCATCAAAAACATCAATCCTAAATGAAGAAATTTTTCGCTCATAATTAAATTTAAACTTATGTATTACTAAACCCTCAGCCTTAATTTTCGATTTGATGTAAGACTTAAAGTCGTTGACGGAAGTGTCTTTCTGAAATCTAGACACGAATATCGATTTTCGCGGTGGAACCACAACCAGCTTAGTAGCCGTTGGTTGAACTGAATTGGCAGTATTTTGTTGTTCAGGGGTTCGATTTGGGGCCTCGGAAGTGCACTGAACCCCCTCCAAGGAAGTGGATGAACCCACTCCTTTGGAAGTAGGCGGCACCACTTCTTTGGAAGTCGACGCAATCACTTCTTTGAAAGTGGACGGAACCACTCCCTTGGAAGCGGATGGAACCACTTCTTTGGAAGCGGACGGAATCACCTCCTTGGAAGTGGACGGAACCACTTCTTTAGAAGTGGACGGAACTACTTCTTTGGAAGTTGACGGAACTACTGCTTGGGGACTGGGTGAGGCCAAGTCGATTAATTCCAACATTTGCGATTGGAGACCTAGCTGGGGAGGGTTTAAATTCAGGGGCTCAGGCAAACTAGGTTCTCGATTATTTAAATCATTCGAAACGAAACGTTACGACAGCCTCATAGTGCAATGTGGATTTGTGTATGTGTATGTATGTGTGGGTATAAGTGTGTGTACGAATGTGAACTGTCCTCAAATCAATCATCGGAGAGATATGCTAGTTAAGTTCGATGCTAGGCGATGGGTTCGATCGCGTGACTTCGCGGCATCAAGTGGTACGATTTCCAAAACCTACCAGCCTCCGAAAGCCTTCAGAAGAGTGCCATGTTTAGTTGCAAATTTTCAAGCAAACTTCGCGGATCGTTTATGTGGATTAGTTGTGTAAAGCCAGAGTGTGCAGACACAGTTAAATAAAGTGAAACAATAGTTAGAAAATGAATACAAATTAATTTAGATTCCATAAAAAAAAATTTATATAGTTACATACATTGTGCATATATAGCGCCAAAAATATATAGTGCTCAAGTTCAATGTAACCCTGTTTAGTATGTTTTGTCCCATTCCGAAACTATCATCCTCCCCCCTTGCAGCAGGGCTGCAAGATATTCTTTTGTTACGGGCGGGCGTTGAGCCGAACCCCGGACCAAAAGAATGGATATGCAGTATCTGTTGCAAAAAAATATATATTAAACGGTCGCATTCTGTGCAATGCTTCTCGTGTAAGAGATGGCTCCATAAATATGGATGTTCAGGGCTTAACCTTAACATCCACAGACCCCGTACTTTCTTTAGTACTTTCGTGGCCTCTTGTTGTTTGCGCCGTCGGGCGTCCCGCGGTAAGCGCCGTTCAAGCGCACCCCTACCGCCACCTTCTAGTAGCAATACTAATAATAATAATAATAATGTCTTAACGACTAGCAGCATTTCTGCTATACCCGCCACATAAATTCCAGACTGTTAATCGTGCCTTATGGCGTCAACATCACGCGCAGCAGCTCAACACTCTTGCTCCCACCGGAGCAGTTTAGACATGAGCAACTCCGAGCATCAGTCTCTTTCTGTTTCTTTGTCACACCCCCCCTCCCATTTAATTTCTCACGTGAGTCAGGATCAACATCTTCTCGCACCTGTCTCGACGTGTACTGTTTGTCGGCAAAGATTATACACGCTCGCGTCATCGGTCAAATGCAATAACTGCTTAGGCCAATGCCACGTACATCTATGCTCTGGGCTCGCTAACAGGAATCTTTGGACGGATGCGTTCATCGCACCATGCTGTAACACGCCTCAACCTACGACGCCAGCCAACCCGGTTACACCAGGTCCACAGCTAACTAGGCTGAGGCACAGCCTTGGTCTTCGCCTACCAACACCTGGGCGAACACATCCGTCTCTCACGCCTATGGTTAACTCGACATCGACCCCACCGGCGCATTTCCAAATCTTACAGCACAACTGTAACGGATTAACTGGTAAGATCGCAGAGATAACTAATTTGATGACGCAATATGACATAAAACTTGCCGCAATCCAAGAAACCAAGCTCAGTCCAAGGTCGGACCTCATTACCTATGGCGGATATAACATTCACCGGAAAGACCGTCATAGAGTAACAGGAGGTCTGGGAGGTGGTCTAGCGTTCATAACGCACAACTCTGTACAGTATCATCTATTTGATACCGACATCGAAGGAACGGATGATATCTTAGAAAGCCAAGGTATTACCATCCGCACAGGAGATGTCGATCTGCAAATCATTAACATCTACATTCCCCCTGTCTCAAGTTGCCCCACCGGTTATCACCCCGATATTAGCTTGCTACTACGAGGAGATAACCGCGTGATCCTGGGCGACTTCAATGCGCACCACGACATGTGGCACTCAAACTTGCCAGCAGACAATAGGGGGCATGTACTCGCAGAACAAATAGATGATACGGCTTTCTGTACATTGAACGGAGACGCCCCAACGAGAGTATCTGGTAACTGCTATAGTTCGCCAGATATTTCTATCGTAAGTGCAGGACTATTGAACAACACCAATTGGCGACCCATACTCACGTTGGCGTCTGACCATCTCCCAATAGTCATTACCATCGAACGACCGACGGACTTTATAACACCTGAGCATGGTACATACATCAACTTTACCAAGGCGGACTGGGACAGTTTTCAGACATAAACGGACGAATCCTTGGCTGCTCTATCCATTCCTACGGACGTACGCAAAGACGAACGAGACTTCCGCAACATCATTGACTTGGCCTCTAGACGCTTCATTCCTGCGGGTCGAATATCCCGAATAAGACCAAATTTCCCCGCGGAGGCAGCGGCCATGGCTAGAGAAAGAGATGAAGTGCGAAGTCTCAATCCCGCAGACCCCCTTATAAGGGATCTCAACGCGGAAATTCGTAGGTTGGTCGATAAACACAAACTGGCCAAATGGAAACAACACCTAGAGCAATGCAACCTCTCTGACGGTGTTGGCAAATTATGGACTACGGTCAAAGCTCTATCTAATACAACACAACACAAGGATAAAGTAGATATTACTTTCGGTGACAGGGTGAAGAAGGACCCTAGGGGATGTGCGAACTCCTTCTGTAGACAATTTGTACTACATTTCCCCACCTGATAGAGCTAAACGTAGAACCATGCGACAGGCGCGTAAATACAAAAACCAAAACACGCCCATTGTCATCACTGCCTCAGAGGTCAAGGAAGCCATCAGACAGGCTAAGCCCTCAAAATCCATCGGCCCCGACGGCATTGCCATGAAGATGCTGAAACATCTAGGCCAGGAGGGACACAAATACTTAGCGGCTCTATTCAATCTTTCACTGAACACTTTCGTCATGCCTGAAATATGGAAAAAGGCGAGAGTGGTTCCATTATTAAAACCTAGAAAGCCGGCAAACATAGGCGATTCATATCGCCCTATATCACTTTTGTCGCCGGTAGTGAAGACGCTAGAGTCCATTTTGCTCCCGTATTACACCGCAAATCTGCACCTGGCTAATCATCAACATGGCTTCCGTAAGCTGCACAGCACCACCACCGCACTTAATGCCATTACAACGCAAATAAATAGCGGTCTAAATCAAATACAATTTTTTTGAACTTTTTATTAAAATTAGGAAACTTAATATTTTTTTTATTTAAAGAAAAGTTGAGGCAATCCCAAACTTTGGATTTTCTTGGGATTGACTGAAATTGTGGATTATATTTTTTTATAGTTTTTCTTTGGAATTAGTTAGCCCTGAAAACGCTTGAAGTATAAGGCCCACTGAACGTTTAAAGATTGAGAGTTTTGAAGTCGTTCAGTCACATAGGCGCATTAGCACCTTAAGCTAAATTTTTTGCTTTCTACTTTACTTTTATTTTTAATGCATTCACGTTTATACCTATATATTTACCAATATACATATTCTATCGACATAATTTCCATTTAACACGTTTATTATTTGAATTATAGATTAAGTTGGGTTAAAGGTTCTTTTTTTCATCTTCTCAAGTGTTGAATTCTCCTAGTTTTTTTGTTGGATTTATAACACGCGGGTTTGTTTGAAACACCTACCGAGTCATTATTTTGAATTTCGTTTTTACTTAAGACTTAAGGAGTCTACAACAGCGAGTGGGGGCATTTTTTTTTTTTTAGTTTCTATTGGTCGTCTATGGACATAAATAAAGACCCAGATTATCCCACACGTGGACTACGCCGTTTGGGTTGGGGATACTTCCCACGGATAGAAGGGTTACTCGAAGTACAACTAGGGCGCTTGAGAACCAGGTAGTAGGGTCATTGCTCACCCAGATAGACACGGGAAGAGAATATCCAGTGGATTTTTTACCCACCGACCTTTTTAAACGCTGCTCGTCAAGAGTATTTGGCCGCTTGAACTCCACCGAGCGCCCACCCCAAAGGTTGGATCAGTCACTGAGCTTCTCGAGTAAGCTCGATAGGCTTCTGGAAATGCCAGAAGAAAACGATCAGGAAGAGCTACAAGGAGCCGTCGGTGGAGCCCCTCCTCCTCCACCACCTTCCACCGCGAACCGACTCGCTAAAGTGGTATTGGCAAGCTCTGGAGGACCACGCGGAGGACCCAGAGTTCAACTACGCAAAGCTCAAAACCGAGCTGCTTACACAATTTAGGAGCGCGGAGTCAGATTATGAGGTGATCCGCGAAATTATGGAAAGGAAGCAAGGGGGACAAGAGTCCTTCGAAGATTTCTACGCGGACATCCATGATCTGACCTTCCGATTGAAAAAGAGGATACCAGAGGCCGAACTGGTAAAAATAATAAAGGGTAACCTAAAGCCATACTTGGCCAATCTTACGTTCGCGTCGCGAACTGACACTCTAGCCGATCTCAAAGCAGAGTGTAAACGAGCAGAGAAACTTATTAAGGAAAATAGGTCCCGAAATAAAGTGGTTAGTGAGTTAGATTTTAATAGGGAAGAAGGAGGCCTCAGCAAGGCGGAGATCGAGGCCATAGTAAAGGACGACAGAAACAAGCTCGCACCGTACAGATCGAGTCCCGGGAATTTCAAGCAAGGGGACCCACCGAAAACTAACCCAAAATCCTTCCAACACACAACCCATGTTAATAATACGTCAAATCTTACTAGTAATGTCCCCAGTCACGTATTTTGTCCATCACCATATCACCTCATGTTGTGTTTTGTGTGCGGAATGCACGGAGATTTCTTTAGGAAGGATCTACAGGCAGCAGCGAAACACGACCCTGCAAGTCGTCCTTTCATTGTATGAAGTGTTTTATGTGTGGAAGTGATGCGTCCTATTGTGTGTATAAGTCTGAAACGGAAAACAAACTGCTGGCAGAGATGTCCGGGCACTCTGCGCAAGGTCCGAACTCCCCGGAAGATTAGGCTTAAGTATTAACATTTTAAAACGCGAAGACAATCGGCAAACTGCGCAGGAGGGCGACCATGCAAAAGTAGTAAGGGAAAGTTTACATGAAAGAAAGCAGAGGTATGAGGAAGTTTGAAGGAGAATTTTTATGGAAGAAATTAGGACAAGGCAGCAAGGTAGAGGTTTCCGGAAGATTAAGAAAATGCGGGAAAAAAAACCGTACGCTCAAACGTATACAGCAGAAGATTGTCGCTACTATCGTGACTATAAAGGGGGACAACCGTTTGTTCGCGCGAACGGTGATTGGGGGTCACGAAGCCCTCGCTTTACTCGACTCGGGCGCCTGTTCTAGTTGTTTGGGAAAAGGAGCCATGTCATTCCTAGAGGGAAAGGAAGAAAAAATCACTAAATTAAATGGCCAAAACGTTCGCACCGCAAATGGGGGGGAAACTCCGGTTGTAGGCGTGGTGACTCTACCGGTCACGTGGGATGGAGAACCCGACCATTGGAATTTTTGATTGTCCCTGAGCTCACTCAAGAAGTTTATTTAGCTATTGACTTCTGGCGGGTATTCAAATTAAATGTGGTAGGTAAAAGTGTGAATGAAAGTGTGCTTGATAGGACTGTGTCAGAACTCGCACCGGCCGAAGGTGACCTTTCATTCGACGCGGTCCAACATTCCTTGACGAAGGCACAAAGCCACGTCCTAGACAAAGTTAAAGCCCAATTCCCTTCATTTGCCGTTCTAGGATTAGGTCGAACAGATGTAGAAGAGCATATAATAGAGGTAGTGGATGAAAATATGCCAATTAAACAACACTACCCTATCTCCCCCGCGATTCAGAAGCTAGTGTATGAGGAGTTAGACAGAATGTTATCCATGGGTGTTATTGAGGAGAGCAATAGCAGCTGGAGCTCTCCTGTCTCGTTAGTTATAAAAGGTACTAAGAACCGACTTTGTTTGGATGCCAGGAAGGTGAATGCTCGTACAGTAAAAGATGCATATCCATTGCCCTATATTGACGGCATTTTAAGCAGATTGCAAAACACACGGTTCATATCAGCAATAGATCTCAAAGAAGCCTTTTGGCAAATTCCTTTAGAAAAACGTTCAAGAGAAAAGACAGCATTCACCGTTCCTGGCAGACCACTCACCAGTTCACCGTAATGCCATTTGGTCTATGTAATGCCGCTCAGCGGATGTGTCGTCTCATGGACAAGGTTATTCCGGCCGCTTTACGGGAGTGTGTATTTGTGTATCTTGACGACTTGTTAGTGTGTTCAGTAGATTTTGAGTCTCACATGTTGTTATTGGAAAAGGTCGCTAGGTGCTTACGCGAAGCTAAGTTAACTATTAACGTAGAAAAAAGCAAATTTTGCTTTAAAGAAGTACGATATTTGGGATATGTGGTTGGTGACGGGTGCATACGGACCGATGCCAACAAAGTCGTGGCAGTTAGGGATTTCCCCCAACCTAAGACCCCAAAACAACTCCGGAGGTTCTTGGGCATGTCAGGGTGGTACCGTCGTTTCATTAGGGATTACGCAACCATCGCAGCGCCGCTGCACGACTGCCTTACAAAGGACCGTAATAAAAAGTTCGCAATGACGGGTGAAGCGAGTAAGGCCTTTGAGGGGCTGAAAGAAAGCTTAATATCAGCACCAGTACTCGTGCACCCTGATTTCAATAAGCACTTTTTCATTCAGTGCGACGCATCAACGGACGGGGTGGGTGGAGTTTTATTCCAGAAAGACGAAGACGAAAACGAGCGGCCTATCGCATACATGTCCGCGAAGTTAAATAAGGCACAACGTAATTACAGCGTGACGGAGTTGGAATGCTATGCGGCAGTGTTGAGTGTGAAGCGGTTCCGACCTTATGTGGAAGGGCTCCCCTTCACAATCATCACGGACCACGCGAGCCTTAAGTGGTTAATGGGTCAGAAGGACCTGAGTGGACGACTGGCTAGATGGAGCCTGAAACTGCAAGCCTTCAACTTCAACATCGAGCACCGTAAGGGAGCTCAAAACGTTGTGCCTGACACATTGTCGCGTATGGACATGGACGAGGTAACACTGACTGACAGAGCCTTAGACCTTAGTCTTGACTCGCCATATTTCAAAACCGAAGAATACCGTGCTTTGAAAGACACAGTAACGAAAGACGAAGACAAACTACTTGATCTCTGCGTATCGGATGGCTATGTTTACAAACGGACACAATTTAATAGAGGGGGAGAACTTCAAGAGGACCACACCTGGAAGCTCTGGGTACCCTCGGAGTTGCGATTGGGGTTGGTGGAAGCTGCACACTACTCTCCGTCTGCGGGTCATGGAGGAATCCACAAAACACTTGCCAGAATAAGGGAAAAATATTTTTGGCCAGGCTTGGTGTCCTATGTGCAACAGTGTGTCAAAGAATGCAAAGAAACAAAGACCCAAAATAATTTTCGTAAGCCACCAATGGGCAAACAACAAATTACAGAGCGACCTTTCCAACGTCTTTACGTCGATTTTATGGGACCATATCCTCGTTCGAAGGATGGGAATGTTTTTTTGTTTGTATGTCTTGATCATTTTAGTAAATTTGTGTTCCTTAGAGAAGGAAGTATTCCACGTATTTGGAGTTCCCGAGTTCGTCCACTCAGACAACGGGAAACAGTTTGTCTCGGAAGTCTACACCTCCTTTTTGAATAGGTACGGGGCAAAACATGTAAAGACCGCGTTCTACTCCCCCCAAGCAAATGCGGCGGAACGGGTCAATAGATCAGTTCTGAAAATGATAAGAGCGTATATAGGCGGGAAACAAAAGACCTGGGATCAGCACATAAGTGATGTGGCTTTTGCCCTGCGAAGTGTGGTATATACAGCAATAGGAGAGTACCCATATCGTGCAGTATTCGGAATCCCCATGATTCAACATGGCGCCTCTTATGACATTGTGCGTAGAATAGGTTCAATTAAGGATACCGACTGCGAGATAGAGTTAGGAGATAGGCAACAGATACTAAGGAATAAAATATTTGACGAGCTAAAGCGATCATATAAGAAAGGCGAAAAGGTGTATAATACAAGGGCGAAAGAGGTTAATTTTAAAATTGGACAAGCGGTATACCGCCGAAATTTTAAGCAAAGCTCTCAAATTAACAGTTACAATGTGAAGCTAGGGTCTAAACACGTACCGTGCGTTGTCCTAAAGACGATAGGCAACTCGCTGTATGAGCTAGGCGACAGTGATGGGAAGAGAGTAGGGGTATACCACGCTAAGGATATATTTGTTGCATAGTTGTAGTGACCGTAGTGTTCGTGTGTGTGCGTCTGTAAAATTGACAACTAATTTTTTTCCTGACCTTATTCATTTATCTATTTATTGACATTTTTCTTATTTATTTAAATTTTTGTTTTTTTTACTTATTTAAGGATTATCCATTACCCCGAAACGGGTTGTGCGCTGGGTCCCAAACCCACGTAACGCCACGTAAAAAATTTAGTCCAATGAAAAATGTATTAAAGCCTCGGATGAGAACCCCCTTTAATGTTGACGACCCGGCAAAACGAATAAGGCATAATGATTTGGATATTAGGGCATGTACCGGGAATGTCCGGACCCTTTCAAGGGACGGTACCGCTGCCCGACTGGTTGATGTCCTCGTTAACGCAAAGGCTGACATCACCGCCCTGCAGGAAATGCGATGGACGGGACAAGGAAAGACGACCATCGGACCTTGTGACGTATACTACAGTGGCCAGACACGCGGCAAAGCGCGTGGTGTAAGATTCGTGGTGGGAAAGAGACTTCGCCGCCAAGTACTAGCGTTCACCCCCGTGGACGAGCGTCTCGCTGCGATCCGCATCAAAGCGAAATTTTTCAACATAACATTTATCTGCGCCTATGCGCCGACTGAGGAGACGGACGACGCAGAGAAGGACTCCTTCTACGATAAACTTGAACAGACTTATGATCGCTGCCCCCAACATGATATCAAAATCGTGCTCGGCGACTTTAATGCGAAGGTGGGCAAGGAAGGAGTCTTTGGTCCAACAGTTGGAAAATTTAGTCTCCATGATATAACATCCCCCAACGGCACTAGGTTGATTGATTTCGCCGCTGCTCGCAATATGGTCATCAGTAGTACCAGGTTCCAGCATAAACGAATACACCAAGCCACATGGCTGTCTCCTGATCAAAGATCAAGAAACCAGATTGATCATGTCATGATCGACGGCAGACATAGCTCCACCGTTCTGGACGGGCGTACCCTTCGTGGTCCCAATATCGACTCGGACCATTATCTTGTTGCAGCCAAGATACGCACACGCCTCTGTGTAGCAAAGAAAGTGCGCACAGTAACGGAAGGAAAGTTTGACGTGGAGAAGCTGCGCACGACACAGACAGCTGACAATTTCTCCACTCGACTCTCACACCTGCTATCGGAGAGCAATCCTCGACCTAACGATGCAACCGAGCAATGGAAGCATATCTCTCACTCATTACGTACCGCCGCTGAGGCCACTATAGGGTTCCAGCGAGCCCGCAAAAACAACTGGTACGATGAGGAATGCAGCACTGCCTCGGACAAAAAGGACGCTGCCTACAGGGAGACGTTGCGAACGGGCGCAACCCGCAGTGTATGGCAACGCTATCGTGAGGCAAAGAAGGAAGAGAGACGCCTTTTCAGAAAAAAGAAACGTGAGGCCGAAAGGCGTGAGTGTGAGGAGCTTGAGATGCTGGCTGACAGGAATGATGCCCGAAAATTCTATGAAAAGATCCGGCGGATGACGGAAGGTTTTAAGACCGGGGCAAGTTCCTGTAAGGACAATAATGGCGACCTGGTAACCGACGTACAGAGTGTACTTAAATTATGGAGGGAGGACTTCTCCTCACTGCTAAATTGCGAGGGAGACGTCGAACCCGATACCCCAATCCCCGACGATGGAAAAGTCGTCCCACCACCTGACTATGATGAAGTGAGGATAGCTATATCCCGGCTCAAAAACAACAAAGCGCCTGGAAAAGACGGACTACCCGCCGAGCTGTTCAAACACGGAGGCGAAGAGCTGGTAAAAAGCATGCATCAGCTCTTATGCAGAATATGGTCAGACGAGTGCATGCCTCCAGATTGGAATTTAAGTGTGCTCTGCCCAATCCACAAGAAAGGCGATCCCGCTAACCGCACCAACTACCGCGGAATCAGCCTTCTTAATATCGCGTATAAGGTTCTTTCTAGCGTATTGTGTGAAAGACTGAAGCCCATCGTAGACAAGCTGATTGGACCTTATCAGTGTGGCTTTAGACCTGGTAAGTCTACCATCGACCAGATTTTCACGATACGCCAAATCCTGGAGAAGACCCATGATAAAAGAATCGACACACACCATCTCTTTGTCGATTTTAAAGCCGCTTTTGACAGCGCAAAAAGGAGTTGCCTGTATGCCGCCATGTCTGAATTTGACTTCCCTGCAAAGCTTATACGGCTTTGCCAAATGACGTTGAGCAATACTAACAGCTCCGTCAGAGTCGGGAGGGACCTCTCTGAGCCATTTGAAACCAAACGAGGCTTCAGACAGGGCGACTCCCTTTCGTGCGATTTCTTCAACCTGATGCTGGAGAAGATAATTCGAGCAGCAGAGCTAAACCGCAATGGTACAATCTTTTACAAGAGCGTGCAATTGCTGGCGTATGCCGATGATATTGATATCATTGGCCTTAACAACCGCGCCGTAAGCGCTGCCTTCTCTGGACTGGATAAAGAAGCGAAAAAAGTGGGTCTTGCGGTCAACGAGGACAAGAAGAAGTATTTGCTGTCATCAAAGAAAGAATCGGCGCACCTGCGCCTTGGCAGCCACGTCACTGTTGATAGTTACAAATTTGAAACTGTGAGGGACTTCGTCTATTTGGGAACCAGCATTAACACCGAAAATAATATCAGTCTAGAAATCCAACGGAGAATCACTCTTGCGAACAAGTGCTACTTTGGACTGAGTAGGCAATTGAGAAGTAAAGTCCTCTCTCGAAGAACAAAGATCGCGCTCTATAAGTCTCTCATCATACCTGTCCTGATGTATGGCTCAGATTCATGGACAATGTCAAGAGAAGATGAGATGGCCCTTGGAGTATTTGAGAGAAAAGTTCTCCGGAAGATTTATGGTCCTTCCCGTGATGCCGACGGCGAGTATCGAAGGATATTTAACGATGAGCTGTACGAGCTTTACACAGATCTGACCATAGTCCAGCGAATTAAAGCCCAAAGGCTCCGCTGGCTGGGTCACGTCATGCGAATGGACAAAGAAGCTCCAGCCCAGAAGGTTTTCCAATCGTCACCCGAATTCGGCAGCAGAGGAAGGGGGAGGCCTCGACTGAGATGGAAACAACAGGTGGAGGATGACTTGAACTCCCTTGGGGTTTCCAATTGGCGTCAGTTATCGCTAAAAAGGAATGACTGGCGTGCTTTGATAGGCGACGGCCAAAATCGCTTAGGCGGTTAAGCGCCAATAAATGATGATGAAGGATTATCCATTCGATTATATATCTATCTTTTTTATTTATGTAGTTATTGCTGCTCGGATGTATGTACGTCCGCGTTGTTGTAGTTGGTGTTGGGTTTTTGGCCGACTTTACTAGATTTTAAATTATACATCCTATTATTGATTTTATATTATTTTATTAACTTGACGATTAAAAAAAAAAAAAAAAAAAAAAACCTAATGTTAATGTGTTTGCGTATTGTCCTGCATGGCAATTCCAAGTAATGGTAATAAGTTCAGATACCCAGAGATACTTAGGATTAATTTATATACTGTGGGATAAGAAATATGATAAAATAGACAGAGCAGCATAGTATAAAGATATAGGACCGGCTTTAGGTCGTGGGACGAAGCCACACGTTGGGCAAATCAGATCATTCTAGACAGGCTGCCTTGAGATACTTTTTCTCACCCACTCCATGATGCAGGCACCATCGGCGGATGCGAGGTTTGTTACGACAGCCTCATAGTGCAATGTGGATTTGTGTATGTGTATGTATGTGTGGGTATAAGTGTGTGTACGAATGTGAACTGTCCTCAAACCAATCATCGGAGAGATATGCTAGTTAAGTTCGATGCTAGGCGATGGGTTCGATCGCGCGACTTCGCGTCATCAAGTGGTACGATTTCCAAAACCTACCAGCCTCCGAAAGCCTTCAGAAAAGTGCCATGTTTAGTTGCAAATTTTCAAGCAAACTTCGCGGATCGTTTATGTGGATTAGTTGTGTAAAGCCAGAGTGAGCAGAGACAGTTAAATAAAGTGAAACAATAGTTAGAAAATGAATTAAAATTAATTTAGATTCCATAAAAAAAAAAATTTATATAGTTACATACATTGTGCATATATAGCGCCAAAAATATATAGTGCTCAAGTGCCAAAAATAAACAAACAAAGAAAAACACAAAAAAAAAACTAATAAAATTTGTTATAGAAATTCGTTTCTAGCAACAAGAAAATATATAGATATATTTAATATTAGTAAAAAGTATTTAAAATGAAACAAGAGGAATCAACAAAAAAATAAAATATATAAATATAGTGAGTGGGTGTACCGGCAAGCGCGAATAATCAATCGCTAAACCAGTCTGCTTACGAACCAAAAGTTGACCACTTCATCTTTAAATTTCTACCAGCGCATCCCGCCAAAATCGAGGTAAGTCTGATGAAAAGTTCAAATTAAAGGTCGAAATTGGGTTCTTAGCCCAAGGTTGCTTGTTGAATATGGAACCTATTGGGACTTACTCTATTGTTACTCTTTAGGTGCCTGTGTGAAAAGGTACGAAAGTAATAATTAAAATATTTTTTTTTGTTTCATTTACAGGTTCTTGTCAGCGGGAGACAAAAACAACGGACCTCGGTTTTTTTTGTTCGTAATTTGGATTGCTTGTCTTTAACGATCGACACAGTAACGCAGTACACCAGATCACTGACCCCAAACGCTCTACAGCAAAGTAGGGCTTTTATATATTCATATACGAAGACCCAACATCATTATCGTATTTGGATATTAAATCACCGTCGAGCAGCTGTTTCCGTGGAAAGGGGTCAGTGACCGGGGAAATAGCAAAAGTCTGCAAACGGCACAGAGTGGAACAAGGGAACGACGAAACAACACGGCAGAGCGGGAGAGAGCAGTAGTAGGCGGCAGAGAGAGCAGTAGCAGGCAGCGAAGAGCAGTTTTCGCAATCTTTGGCTCTATTGTTTTTTTTTTTTAGGCTAAGTTCGTTTCGTTTTGTTCTTACTTTATTATTTTTTTCAACTATTATTTTGCTTATTTTGTCATTTATTTTACATTTATGCCTAAAAGTTTTTTTTTGCGAAAGGCATGAGCACAAGCACACAAACTTAGGGACACGTATATACAGTTTTTTTATTTTAGTTATTTGTTTTTCTTTTAATTTTTCTCCTATTCTTCTAGTTAAATTTTCATTTCGGTCTTGGCTTCATTCGATTTTTTGGATCAACATATATTTCTATTTAGTTGTCGATTGGTTTATTCTATTTTTAATTATTCCTGCCTTCTTTAAATTCGTTTTTTTTTTTGAGATATTTACTATACCGGTTCTTGGTAAACGCTTTTTTTTATTATTTTTATTCTTAATTTTCGATTACTTATATTAGTTCTAGTTCATTGTAAACGCTTTTTTTGTTATTTTTATTCTCCTTATTTGGATTTCTTTTGGTTGATTATTTATATTAGTTTAGTTCAAGGCATTGAAATAATGTTCATAATTTTGAATTATTTTTTTTAGTTGGTCTTGCTGTTGAGGTATGCGCCATATGACCCGCTCGCTGCCCACAATCACGAGCGAGTGATCTGGCTTTGATCAAGGACTGAAACCGAAACCGAAACCGTAACCGTAACCGATTAAAACCGATTCATTTTTCAAAACCGAAACCGTTATTTTGATATGGAAAAGACCGAAACCGAAACCGTTTCAAAAGCCGGAACCGGTTCCAAACGGTTTTGAATTTTTTCAATACCTTACTTATGTGAGTGGGTACTTCGTTTTACAAATAGGTACCCTGAAAGTTTTCATGGAAGATTGTGGAGCCACGTTTTGACATCAGTATCAAAATTCTGAAAGAGGAAGTTTGAATATAGTTGAATGAAGCGATCGAAAAAATTCACGAGATCCGAAAAAGAAATGTTCAGGCTTGCCTCGGAAAGTGTCACTAATTTTAATGTTTTTAACGATTTATACATTTCATTTGGCTTCCATTTTAATAAAAAAGTAGAGTTAACTTTAGGAATTTGTTGTGCAGAAATTTCATCTATGCATAGCGTTAATAAATGTATTATTATATTGGAGAAATCCCATCATGGCCGCAGAAAAACAGTTATGAAAATTCAGACCTATTTCGTAGCTACATAGGTACTTGAGTATTTTAGTAGAAAATTTTTTTTCCTGTTTTTATTTGGAAACCGAAACCGGAACGAAACCGTAACCGAAACCGAAATAAATTTTGAAGAACGAAACCGGAACCGAAACCGAAACACGTTGCAAAAACCGAAACCGAAACCGGAACGTTATTTTAATCGGTTTCAGACATTGGCTTTGATAAAGAAAACCGGCTAGACCTCAACGGCAAAGGTACAGGTGAGAGTAGTTCACTTCGTTTTGTTTAATTTTCTTTCCTCCGACAGCTTAGCGACGTATGCTGGCGCCACCATAAACGCTGCAGAGATCTGGTGAGTGATAATAAGTCAACACACGTATATTTGCTCTGAAGTACTTTTAGTACTATTTTTACTACCTTTTTTTTATGCTACTTTTTCTTCGCGAAAGTTTTAAGATATTTCTTTTGCTTTTTTTTTTATTATTTTATTTTTAATTTTTTTAATAAAAAAAACCCACATGATATCAAAATCGTGCTCGGCGACTTTAATGCGAAGGTGGGCAAGGAAGGAGTCTTTGGTCCAACAGTTGGAAAATTTAGTCTCCATGATATAACATCCCCCAACGGCACTAGGTTGATTGATTTCGCCGCTGCTCGCAATATGGTCATCAGTAGTACCAGGTTCCAGCATAAACGAATACACCAAGCCACATGGCTGTCTCCTGATCAAAGAACAAGAAACCAGATTGATCATGTCATGATCGACGGCAGACATAGCTCCACCGTTCTGGACGTGCGTACCCTTCGTGGTCCCAATATCGACTCGGACCATTATCTTGTTGCAGCCAAGATACGCACACGCCTCTGTGTAGCAAAGAAAGTGCGCACAGTAACGGAAGGAAAGTTTGACGTGGAGAAGCTGCGCACGACACAGACAGCTGACAATTTCTCCACTCGACTCTCACACCTGCTATCGGAGAGCAATTCTCGACCTAACGATGCAACCGAGCAATGGAAGCATATCTCTCACTCATTACGTACCGCCGCTGAGGCCACTATAGGGTTCCAGCGAGCCCGCAAAAACAACTGGTACGATGAGGAATGCAGCACTGCCTCGGACAAAAAGGACGCTGCCTACAGGGAGACGTTGCGAACGGGCGCAACCCGCAGTGTATGGCAACGCTATCGTGAGGCAAAGAAGGAAGAGAGACGCCTTTTCAGAAAAAAGAAACGTGAGGCCGAAAGGCGTGAGTGTGAGGAGCTTGAGATGCTGGCTGACAGGAATGATGCCCGAAAATTCTATGAAAAGATCCGGCGGATGACGGAAGGTTTTAAGACCGGGGCAAGTTCCTGTAAGGACAATAATGGCGACCTGGTAACCGACGTACAGAGTGTACTTAAATTATGGAGGGAGCACTTCTCCTCACTGCTAAATTGCGAGGGAGACGTCGAACCCGATACCCCAATCCCCGACGATGGAAAAGTCGTCCCACCACCTGACTATGATGAAGTGAGGATAGCTATATCCCGGCTCAAAAACAACAAAGCGCCTGGAAAAGACGGACTACCCGCCGAGCTGTTCAAACACGGAGGCGAAGAGCTGGTAAAAAGCATGCATCAGCTCTTATGCAGAATATGGTCAGACGAGTGCATGCCTCCAGATTGGAATTTAAGTGTGCTCTGCCCAATCCACAAGAAAGGCGATCCCGCTAACCGCACCAACTACCGCGGAATCAGCCTTCTTAATATCGCGTATAAGGTTCTTTCTAGCGTATTGTGTGAAAGACTGAAGCCCATCGTAGACAAGCTGATTGGACCTTATCAGTGTGGCTTTAGACCTGGTAAGTCTACCATCGACCAGATTTTCACGATACGCCAAATCCTGGAGAAGACCCATGATAAAAGAATCGACACACACCATCTCTTTGTCGATTTCAAAGCCGCTTTTGACAGCGCAAAAAGGAGTTGCCTGTATGCCGCCATGTCTGAATTTGACTTCCCTGCAAAGCTTATACGGCTTTGCCAAATGACGTTGAGCAATACTAACAGCTCCGTCAGAGTCGGGAGGGACCTCTCTGAGCCATTTGAAACCAAACGAGGCTTCAGACAGGGCGACTCCCTTTCGTGCGATTTCTTCAACCTGATGCTGGAGAAGATAATTCGAGCAGCAGAGCTAAACCGCAATGGTACAATCTTTTACAAGAGCGTGCAATTGCTGGCGTATGCCGATGATATTGATATCATTGGCCTTAACAACCGCGCCGTAAGCGCTGCCTTCTCTGGACTGGATAAAGAAGCGAAAAAAGTGGGTCTTGCGGTCAACGAGGACAAGACGAAGTATTTGCTGTCATCAAAGAAAGAATCGGCGCACCTGCGCCTTGGCAGCCACGTCACTGTTGATAGTTACAAATTTGAAACTGTGAGGGACTTCGTCTATTTGGGAACCAGCATTAACACCGAAAATAATATCAGTCTAGAAATCCAACGGAGAATCACTCTTGCGAACAAGTGCTACTTTGGACTGAGTAGGCAATTGAGAAGTAAAGTCCTCTCTCGAAGAACAAAGATCGCGCTCTATAAGTCTCTCATCATACCTGTCCTGATGTATGGCTCAGATTCATGGACAATGTCAAGAGAAGATGAGATGGCCCTTGGAGTATTTGAGAGAAAAGTTCTCCGGAAGATTTATGGTCCTTCCCGTGATGCCGACGGCGAGTATCGAAGGAGATTTAACGATGAGCTGTACGAGCTTTACGCAGATCTGACCATAGTCCAGCGAATTAAAGCCCAAAGGCTCCGCTGGCTGGGTCACGTCATGCGAATGGACAAAGAAGCTCCAGCCCAGAAGGTTTTCCAATCGTCACCCGAATTCGGCAGCAGAGGAAGGGGGAGGCCTCGACTGAGATGGAAACAACAGGTGGAGGATGACTTGAACTCCCTTGGGGTTTCCAATTGGCGTCAGTTATCGCTAAAAAGGAATGACTGGCGTGCTTTGATAGGCGACGGCCAAAATCGCTTAGGCGGTTAAGCGCCAATAAATGATGATGAAGGATTATCCATTCGATTATATATCTATCTTTTTTATTTATGTAGTTATTGCTGCTCGGATGTATGTACGTCCGCGTTGTTGTAGTTGGTGTTGGGTTTTTGGCCGACTTTACTAGATTTTAAATTATACATCCTATTATTGATTTTACATTATTTTATTAACTTGACGATTAAAAAAAAAAAAAAAAAAACCTAATGTTAATGTGTTTGCGTATTGTCCTGCATGGCAATTCCAAGTAATGGTAATAAGTTCAGATACCCAGAGATACTTAGGATTAATTTATATACTGTGATATAGTGGGATAAGAAATATGATAAAATAGACAGAGCAGCATAGTATAAAGATATAGGACCGGCTTTAGGTCGTGGGACGAAGCCACACGTTGGGCAAATCAGATCATTCTAGACAGGCTGCCTTGAGATACTGTCCTCAAACCAATCATCGGAGAGATATGCTAGTTAAGTTCGATGCTAGGCGATGGGTTCGATCGCGCGACTTCGCGTCATCAAGTGGTACGATTTCCAAAACCTACCAGCCTCCGAAAGCCTTCAGAAAAGTGCCATGTTTAGTTGCAAATTTTCAAGCAAACTTCGCGGATCGTTTATGTGGATTAGTTGTGTAAAGCCAGAGTGAGCAGAGACAGTTAAATAAAGTGAAACAATAGTTAGAAAATGAATTAAAATTAATTTAGATTCCATAAAAAAAAAATGTATATAGTTACATACATTGTGCATATATAGCGCCAAAAATATATAGTGCTCAAGTGCCAAAAATAAACAAACAAAGAAAAACACAAAAAAAAAAACTAATAAAATTTGTTATAGAAATTCGTTTCTAGCAACAAGAAAATATATAGATATATTTAATATTAGTAAAAAGTATTTAAAATGAAACAAGAGGAATCAACAAAAAAATAAAATATATGAATCGTCTATTTTCAAAACCGGCCATCTCCACTCAAGTCGTTTGTGAGAAAAATGCAAAAAACTGCTCTTAAGAAACCGATGGCTAAAACGATTTGTGTTTATTATATTTATGTTTGTGATGATAATATAAATACATGTTAGTAATACAAAGCAATCGGTTCCGTATATTAAACCTAAAAATTAATAAAAAAAAATTGGAGATGGCGGGTTTTGAAAGCAAGCTATGGAGTTAGCCGGATTTGATGCTAACCTATATGGATATGGCGGGTTTTGAAATTACCTGCCGATGCCCTTGGCCTATTATGGTGAAGGCAATTAGCCAAACATACTTTCATATATTAACTAATAATACAAGGAATACGTATGCACTTTTAAATTTTATTTCAAAACTTAACAAAAAATATCTTTCATTACAAAAATCTTTCATTACATTGTTACATTAGAAAAAATACAAAAAAGAACACAAACAAAAATTCAAAACACAAAATATTCGTTCTGTGAAGATTTAAATATACATTTGTCTAGTAAATTAGACAACATTTTCTCTTTCTTCAATTTGCTCACACACCAAGTCATCTATTGGAGATGCACCTGTAGATTGTTCAACAGTAGCATAGAATTTCAAATTTTCCAACTCTCGCCAGTTTTCTCCATAGTGCGCTTGCAAAAGCGCCGCAACGTCCTTGATCTTCTTGGTATTTGGAGCCATTCCAGTTGTTAAAATTCCAGGAACTAAACTATTGAGTGTTTTTCCTTTCTTGACTACTAGCTTGTCACTTCCTAAATCGCGACGGTAAGCCTCCTCACCCCGAATAGTGACATTACGTTTTGTGGTTTTCTTTAAAATAAACCTTTTTGAAGGGTTGAATTTAAAGTGCCACTGTCCTGGAGGCTTCATTACTTCTAGTGTGGCACTTTTCCAATCATTTATTTCTAAATCATTTATTTTCCAAACGGATCCATGATCTTTAAGCATATTTACATATTCTTCGGGTTTTATTATAATTTCCATCTTTTTTAATTTTTTCTCTATTTGGGCGAATACCCTATCTGGTGGTATAAATGAATGACCTACAATGGGAAAGATAACCTCAACTGTTTTAACGTGTTCTGGAGCAGACGATACAAGCCATTTTGATAGCATCCCCATCAATGTGGAATTTTTATTCTGTCCGCCACAGCCATCTGCAAACAAACGGATGGTGTCAATTTCGGTTAAATCTGTTTGGCATAATCTGTGGAAAACAGCACTTGCAATTTCGTTCGAACTTTTGGGTCTTTCTGTTTCGTTCCAATAATAAATATGAACATTGTTTTTAGTTAAAGCATCATGTGAGCTGCCAACTACAATAGTAAAGTTATAAAAGTTCCACTGACGACTGAAGTAGGCACCTTTGGTAGATTCATATTCTTTTGACAATCAAAGGACATAGTGCACAATCCATCTCTTTTATTCTGCAGCAGTTCAAAAAATGCCTTGGCCCTTAACTTGTGCACCCTTTTTTGGGTAATTAAATTTTGTTTTTCAGTTGGTTCCTTCGCACTTTTAATTTTTTCGCAAAGTTCTTGACATCTGGAACACACGTCTACTCTGGGAGTTCCAAATCCCATGTTATATTTTGTGTTAAAGATATTGCGGAAAAAAGATTGCTTCACTTGAAGATTTAACTCAACATTCTTGTTATATAATTTCCACATGGACCTTATGTTTAGATCAGATGGTAAATATAACCTGACAGATGTTTTTGAGCGACAGTAATGTGGTTCTTGGGCTTTGAAAGATTCGATAAAATTCATAACAGACTTTTTTTTTTAAATATTTTTAAAACTTTTTCGATCTCCTCCTCTTGTTCCTTTTGCTTGGCTACCGCCGCATTCAAAAGAACGCTTTAGAACCGCTTGAACCCGATGCTTTCCTAAATGCAGAATTTTTAGAAATGTTGGTCTGCACACTGGTACTTTTGTACCATCTGTAACTCTTCGAACATAATATTTAAATGTGTACGACTTTTCTGGACGGCTAGAATTATCAGGACGATGTCGTTTAGGTTTCTCTGCATTAGTATGATTTAAAATAAAATTATCTTGTTTAATTTTGTCTTTAAAACGATAGAAATTTTCATGAAATTTCAAAATGTCTTGCTTTTTTAATGATCTGCACTGATATGCTTTAACATTATGGTTACACTTGGGATATTCAGGAAGTTTTTTACTCGTATATCTACAAGAAGAGTAAACTAAGGTAAAACTTATAAGCTGAACATATTTTGGATAATATAACCTCAATCTTTTTAGTTTATTACATATCCATTCAGCGGTATTTCTTGTTTTCTTTCTAGCAAATTTCGAAGAAACGGGCCGAATTGTGCTTGCTATACTGTCATCCATCCTAGTGCTTAGTATTCACATTAGAATCACAATTAAATGTAATTTAATAGCAATTTTAAATCAGAAAAACACTTTAAAGTATTTGTTTGCAAAAGAACCGTTCATAAACGAAAGCAGTGTGAAGCAAACTGAAACAAAATAAGTCTCGACCAGCGCTGCCAGAGAATTTTTCATGATTATTTTTGGAAATCTAAAAAATCTTCATTTTAAAGATAAATCTTCACTTATGGCAACGCTGCCCGTGACATGCACAATATGCGGGAATATAAAAATTGCATTGGTCGGTTGGAGATGGCCGGTTTTGAACGTAAGGCACCATTGGAGATGGCCGATTTTGAAACTAAGGGCCATTTAAATATAGTAATTTGACTTGAATATGGCAGGTTTTGTTAAGAAATTGTTTTAATATTTAATACACGTGATGTTTTAGAATTGGTTCTCATACCTAGCTTAAAAAATTAAAATTTTGGAGATGGCCGGTTTTGAAAATGGACGATTCATATAAATATAGTGAGTGGGTGTGCCGGCAAGCGCGAATAATCAATCGCTAAACCAGTCTGCTTACGAACCAAAAGTTGACCACTTCATCTTTAAATTTCTACCAGCGCATCCCGCCAAAATCGAGGTAAGTCTGATGAAAAGTTCAAATTAAAGGTCGAAATTGGGTTCTTAGCCCAAGGTTGCTTGTTGAATATGGAACCTATTGGGACTTACTCTATTGTTACTCTTTAGGTGCCTGTGTGAAAAGGTACGAAAGTAATAATTAAAATATTTTTTTTTGTTTCATTTACAGGTTCTTGTCAGCGGGAGACAAAAACAACGGACCTCGGTTTTTTTTGTTCGTAATTTGGATTGCTTGTCTTTAACGATCGACACAGTAACGCAGTACACCAGATCACTGACCCCAAACGCTCTACAGTAAAGTAGGGCTTTTATATATTCATATACGAAGACCCAACATCATTATCGTATTTGGATATTAAATCACCGTCGAGCAGCTGTTTCCGTGGAAAGGGGTCAGTGACCGGGGAAATAGCAAAAGTCTGCAAACGGCACAGAGTGGAACAAGGGAACGACGAAACAACACGGCAGAGCGGGAGAGAGCAGTAGCAGGCAGCGAAGAGCAGCTTTCGCAATCTTTGGCTCTATTGTTTTTTTTTTTTAGGCTAAGTTCGTTTCGTTTTGTTCTTACTTTATTATTTTTTTCAACTATTATTTTGCTTATTTTGTCATTTATTTTACATTTATGCCTAAAAGTTTTTTTTTGCGAAAGGCATGAGCACAAGCACACAAACTTAGGGACACGTATATACAGTTTTTTTATTTTTGTTATTTGTTTTTCTTTTAATTTTTCTCCTATTCTTCTAGTTAAATTTTCATTTCGGTCTTCGCTTCATTCGATTTTTTGGATCAACATATATTTCTATTTAGTTGTCGATTGGTTTATTCTATTTTTAATTATTCCTGCCTTCTTTAAATTCGTTTTTTTTTTGAGATATTTACTATACCGGTTCTTGGTAAACGCTTTTTTTTATTATTTTTATTCTTTATTTTCGATTACTTATATTAGTTCTAGTTCATTGTAAACGCTTTTTTTGTTATTTTTATTCTCCTTATTTGGATTTCTTTTGGTTGATTATTTATATTAGTTTAGTTCAAGGCATTGAAATAATGTTCATAATTTTGAATTATTTTTTTTAGTTGGTCTTGCTGTTGAGGTATGCGCCATATGACCCGCTCGCTGCCCACAATCACGAGCGAGTGATCTGGCTTTGACAAAGAAAACCTGTCTAGACCTCAACGGCAAAGGTACAGGTGAGAATAGTTCACTTCGTTTTGTTTAATTTTCTTTCCTCCGACAGCTTAGCGACGTATGCTGGCGCCACCATAAACGCTGCAGAGATCTGGTGAGTGATAATAAGTCAACACACGTATATTTGCTCTGAAGTACTTTTAGTACTATTTTTACTACCTTTTTTTTATGCTACTTTTTCTTCGCGAAAGTTTTAAGATATTTCTTTTGCTTTTTTTTTTATTATTTTATTTTTAATTTTTTTAATAAAAAAAACCCACTGGTTTTCTAATTTTTAACTGACTAATTGTTTTAAGATATTATTTTTACCTCTAATTTCACTACATACTTACGTACTTAGACACTACTTAATAAGATACATAATTTCAAATTACAATTATTATTTGCTTTTGGATTGTTTTTTTGATAATACCTAGTTTTAAGTTCAACTCTCCTATCCGTTTAAGTTATTTAATTGAATAAAACTTTTGTAATGAATTCTTGGAAACTCGTGATTTAATTATGTCAGGCTAGGTCCACTTGGTTTCTGGGGTTGGGTGTCGTTCTCCCGGATAATGGTAGTGTACTAGGCGTTTGATCCATGGACTGACGGACTGACATTAGGACAGGCGGACGACTGTTCGCGGAAGGGAATGCTGCGATGCTGAACGGAGCCCAGTAGTATTCACGGTAGTTTGCAGGATGCAAACAAAAGAGGGTGGGTTGGCTCCACTGACAGGACTGTTTTCTACCGCTATGTATTCTTTCCTCTCTACTGTCTATCCTTTATCACCATAGGCATGAACTTCTTTTTTTGTTAGTGTGGCTGTGAGTGAGAAGTTGTGGCAAGGAACACGACCACCGACGAGCTTAGCCTGGGTTCCCACCATGCCTGGCCCGCTATGACTTCTCGCTCATTAACAGCGGCTTACACAACAAAATGTTTTTTTTCTACAACAGGAGAACCATCTAAACACTTGAATGACCTAAAAAGTTTTTCGTAATGGTCAAATTTCATGGAGATTTTAGAAAACTCCTTACCGATTTCAGAAAACGCATTTCGAGTTTCCCTAAAAAGCTTGAAAAGATCAATTTCAGCTGATCTACATTTTACACATGACCAACGAACACCCTTTTTATCATTTATGGCATCTACAATCCTACCTGTCAAACCTGCGCACTTCATATGACCAAGCGCATCGCAGAGCCAGCAAGACACGTAGCGTTCGGATTCGCTTTTTATTTGACACTTTTCGTAAATACAGTACATTTTTAAAACGACAAAAAAAAGTTCTGTTATTAATTAAAAAAGGAAAAGTTCAACTAATAATTTATAAAAGTTGGTTTTAATTAAAAGCAACCCTGAAAGTTTTATAGGCAAGTGTTTATATAGCAGCGAGCAGCTTGAGAGTCACTGTATTCTGACACTCAACAAACAACGCAAACAGCTGTAATAAAAGAAAATAGCAAAGTAACAAGTGCACACAATAGCAATAACAATTACAAGAAGAAAATGAAGCCAATCAAACTGCAACAAATACACTATGCAAATGACTCGGCAAATAAAAGGAAAGCAAAATTGAATTTAGAATTAAGCTAAAATTCATAAAATATGAATTATTTCCACAATTCAAATGTTTAAAATTGAACACTATGACTTTGCACTTAATTTTATCACAAATTAGAGTATGGAAGTTGTATATATTAATTTTAATTTCACAATTAAAATTAAAGTAAATGTAAACACGACTGCACAGCAATAATGACGTTTGAGTGAGTGTGTGTGTGAATATAATTTTTTTTGCCTGATTTGAAATTGGTTATGGCCCAAATGGTGCCTTTAGACCAAATAAAAATTCCTTTCAAGATTTCTAGTGCTATGTAGGTGAATGTGTGATGTGGGTAGTTGTAGTTGTTTTCAGCGGTTTTGGCGCCTAACTTTGGGTATTTTTACGTGTGATTCCGTGTAGTTTTGTTGTTGTGATTTTGTGTACAATTCGTGTGTGTGTGTCTCTAGGGCAAAAAATGAAAAATTTTGTTTTCTGGCCCTTTTGAATTAAAAAATTTTTTTTCTTGTTTATGAAAATGATCAGAAATCCATTAGATTAATTCCCTCAAAAAAATTTGTTTTCTTCTTCTTTGTTTGCATACGTGCTCCTGTATATATGTACATACATATATACATGTAAGTGCACTTGTGCATATTTTAATATTTTTGAATTTTCAGAATTAAATTAAATTTTATCTAAATAAAAATTGAAGTAAAATTCAAAAAGTAGAAACGGGGCTTTGGGTCAAAAACATAATTGGTGATTTAAGATTTTATGGTGTTGACAAAAGTGCAAAAAAATTATTTTCAACAACAATCCAACCTATTTGTTGGCGTTCATGCTCGTGAACATATTTCCATACATATGTACACGTAAGTGCATTTATGCAGTTTTTAATCTTAAGGAATTTTTCGAATTAAATTTTTAGAAAACAAAAAAATTTAAAATTTGAGAAAAGGTTTTGTGGTTCAAAATTATAATTTAATTTTCAGGAATATTTCAGGAAATTCCAAAATATTAATGAAACCGCACTTTACTTTAAGGTGAACAAGAACGCACTTAAAAAAATTAAACTTTTATTTTTTGAACACTTTTGGCACTCGATAAGACCGCGACTTTTTCAAATTTGATCTGTTGATCAGCGGAACCCCTTTTCATGCCACATTGTCCTTGCGGCATCTCGGACACCGCTAAGGACGAATTGCCTGCCTGCTTTGGTCAAACCAATCCGCGTTCGACACTTAAGCGCCACGTATATGTGCATATGTACAAGCAACATTTTAACCCACTCACACCATTAACCATCCGCTATGCAAGTATCGTAAGAACGAATAAGGGAGTTCGGTTAGCGGTTGCTTATGCATCTGTTCATATAACCGCTTGCGCGTAGTCAGAGAAATCCTCAAAGGCTGCCTTTACTTCTTCTTTTAAATTTGGTTTATTTTGCCGCAGTTGATGCGAAGATGTTGAAGCCTAAGTAGAAAAGAAAGTAAACGCATTAAAATGTTAAGAAGTTGCGTCGTTTTTTAATTTTTTTTACGTATTACTATCTTGAATGCATATTCTGGCTTCGTGAGCAAATGTCGTAAGTCCATTTTTTTGTTAAATGAGATTTAAATACAAAACGAAAGTACAGTTATAAATACGTCGTTTTGCCTTAAACTCTAATAAAAAAAAAATGGACTTCAATTCAATTCATTTAATTCATTTATTCATTCAGTCTATGATTATTCATCTTACAGACTACATATATACAAAGAAAAGTTAAAATTAAAAATTTAAAAGTATAAAAATATTACAAATATTAAAAAATAAATATACAAATGTATCATAAACTAAGTTCAATGGCAGACTTAAAAGTTACTCGTGGCAAGGAAAAGTCAAAAGTTAGACTCTTCGAGAGCTTATTATATTCAGTAAGGGCACTAAAGATTGGATTAAAATGGTAGTAATTAGCTCTGGGAGCAATCAAATAAAAAGGTCATGAATTCAGCGATATACCTCTTTTAATAATCAAAAAACGCATTGTAGCCTTAAAATTGATTTAATGAAATTTGGTATTAAACGAAAATTCGTTGGGTGTCTTTGTTTAAATAATGTGTATACCACGGATCTACGCGAGAGCGCACCGACATCTGTTGGTGAAGTCTTAAGGTACGGGTACACCTAACTACACTACCAAATAGTTGCCTATTTGCAGAGAACGTTGATTATTAGGTTCTCTGCTATTTGATCAACATTGTTGTGTCGCGTGGTGCTGCTGTCGCTAGGTGCACTCTGCTCCATAAGAACACATGCAAAGAATATTTGCTCGCGTCGCTAGGTGTACCCTTAGCTTAATAGAGACCCGGACTGTTCCCGTGAGAAATGAGCGTAAGCCGGAACAATATCTTCCAAAAGAATGCGGCTTTTATTTCAAAGCTTTTCAGGGTAAAAATGCGAATTTTTTGCAATTTTCCATTGTCAATTTTTGGAGACGAACACACATTAAGTTTGAAGTTTTGCTTTCGTGTTGCAATCGAACATGCAAAATTTAATGTGTCTTGATTTATTGTGATATATCTATTTATATAAAAATGAAATGGTTTTCAGTCGTCACGCTAAAACTCGAAAACGGCTGAACCAAATCATATGCTTCCTTTGGGGGGTTTGTTTGTTATTACCACGCGCAGGTCATGTATTAAAATCAGAACAAAATATTAGGGGGCGTGGTACCTCCCATACAAACTTTTTTCAAGGTGAATATCTCTAAAAGGGTTTAAGGTAGGGACCTGGAAATTGGTACAGAGCTATAGGATAACAACACCATTCTCACCCATACAACTGGGGGTTAAACAAAAAGGGGACGTGGCACCTCCCATACGAATGAAATACTACATAGACCATATCTCTTGAAGTATTTAGGTTAGACCATTGAAATTTGGCAAGGGGTTTTAGGAGATCGATTCCCAAATGAATTACTTCATAGTCGATATCTCCGGAAGTATTCATGTTAGACCACTGAAATTTGGTAAGGGGTTATATGAGGTCGACCCCTACCACCTCCACAAAAACTGGGGAAAACGAAAGAGGGGTCGTGGCACCTCCCATACCAATGAAATACTTCATAGTCCATATCTCTGGAAGTATTTAGGTTAGACTACTGAAATTTGGCAAGGGGTTTTTTTATGATCGATTCCCACCACCTCCAAGAAAACTGGTGATAACGAAAAAGGGGGCGTGCCACCTCCCATACAAATGAGATACTTCATAGTCGATATCTCTGGAAGTATTCATGTTAGACCACTGAAATTTGGTAGGGAGTTATATGAGATCGATCCCTACAACCTCCACAAAAACTGGGGATAACGAAAAAAAGGGGGCGTGGCACCTCCCATACGAATGAAATCCTTCGTAGCCCATATCTCTGGAAGTACTTATGATAGACTACTCAAACGCGTTAAGAGGTTAGATGATATCGATCCCTGCAACCTCCAAAAAAACTGGGGATAACGAAAAAAAGGGGGCGTGGCACCTCCCATACGAATGAAATCCTTCATAGCCCATATCTCTGGAAGTATTTATGATAGCCCACTGAAATTTTGTGAAGAGTTATATAAGATCAATCCCTGCGACCTCCAAAAAAAAAAACACTGGGGAAAACTGGTTCCTCTTATACGAAGGAATGACTGGCGTGCTTTGATACGAAACGGCCAAAATCGCTTAGGCGGTGAAGCGCCAATAAATGATGATGATTATACGAAGGAAACAGATATAGGGATCGGGTTAGAGAAACATGCAGGGAAATAAATTTCTGGCAGGACAACGTCTGCCGGGTCAGCTAGTATATTTGCAAAAAATAGCGGAGCTAGAAAAACTCGTATGCTGGTTTCAAACTGATGATCAGAAAGAGGCTAATTTAGTTGATAGGAATCTGAAACCGCACTGGCTGTTTACGTGGCCTTTCGGAACGACGTACTGCTGATGCTAGGTTGAACTCTGTATGAAGTACCACAACCAGGGTTCGAATTTGCACACACATGTGCAGCACATATGTGTAATTTTGGCTCACACACATGTGGTGTGTGCATTCAGAAAAAAATTTTAGCTAGAAAAACGCTTATGTTGATTTCAAACTGATGATCAAGAAGAGGCTGATTTAGTTGATAGGTATCTGGAACAGCACTGGCTGTTTACGTGGCCTATCCGAGCGACGTACTTCTGATGCACTGACAGTGGCTTCAGACACGCAGCTTTGCAAGGGTGGTGTCGGTGGAATATCAGTGGTACTTACTGTTGGATTCGTACTAGGGACATTCATTTTACCAGGTTCCACATCCACATCAATGTCATCAGTTATTGGTTTATCGGCAGTACCACCGGCTGCTAGTTTAATCTGGTTTTGGTGTCTTCGTAGCAACCCCTTAGTTGTTTCCACACTATACATCATTCGGCCAAATGTTTGCTTAATAACGCCGCTAATCGATTTGATTTTCACGAAATAGTGCTTCCGGAAATAGTGCGGAAAGTAAAGTTCGGGGCTGCCGACCATGTAGAATTTCTGAAGGTGATTTTCGTGTAACTGGATTTGGAGTTGCGCGATACGGGGCTAAATATTTACAAAGGGCCTTTTTTCTTCTACGTTTTGGATTGCTCGTAGCATTCGCACAAATCGTGGTTGAACTCTTTATGTAGTACCACAACCAGGGTTCGTATTTGCACACACATGTAGCACATATGTGTAATTATGGCTGACACACATGCGTTGTGTGCATTCAGAAAAATTTTTTAGCACACTGCACATGTGTGCGCAGTATTCCAAACATGATCATTGTAAATCCAGTATGCATTTTTTGCTCTAAAAACAAAGTACGCACATTACTTGCTGACATTTCCCTAAAATAATAAAAAATATTAAATTTTCAATTATTTTCTAAAAATTGATTATTTTCCAGTTTGTTTTTAGTTCTCCAAAAGATATTTCGATTTACGGTGTCACCTAACGTGTAGGAAATGTGAAAAACGACCTATCCGCAGATCATAGCCTGTGCATGCATTGCCGCTGCGAGATGGCTGATCTCCCATCTCTCATTACCCTTCTTATCCTTCCTTACAGAAGGAGGGTGACATGATCTAGAAGGTTTCACTGTGCACATATATACGTATTGTAACGACAGCCTTTGAAGATTTCTCTGACTACGCGCAAGCGGGTATATGAGCAGATGTATGGGCAACCGCTAACCGAACTCCCTTATTCGTTTTTACGATATTTGCATACCGGATGGATAATGCTGTGAGTGGGTTAAAATGTTGCTTGTACATATGCACATATACGTGCCGCTTAAGTGTCGAACGCGGATTGGTTTGACCAAAGCAGGCAGGCAATTCGTGCCGTACGATGTCCGAAATGCCGCAAGGACAATGATGTATAAAAAGGGGTTCCGCTGATCGACAGATCAAAATTGGAAAAGTCGCGGTCTTATCAAGTTCCAAAAAGTGTTGAAAAAAAATTTTTAAAGTGCGTTCTTGTTCACCTTAAAGGGTGGGTGCGCGTGTAAAAAAAAAATAAAGTATTTATTTAAAGTGCGGTTTCACGCCAAAAGTATACGCGAGCGTAAAATAAATTAGTGGATCACTGGTAGCAGGGAATCTTCCCTAGGTATCTGACCAGCGCCAGGAGAGCCGCCGCCCCAGGGCGAGGAAATCCCTTCAAGCAATCTGCAGAGTCACCGGTAAGTCACTTTGTGAAATTTTTAAAATTTTGAAAAACCTTTTCCTTTTTTTGAAAGTTTAGTAAGAATAGTTTCCGTGAATTCTAAAAATTTTTTTTGGTGAATTTGGAGATTTTTTAATTCCGGTGTAAATCCTCGATTAAAATTTATTTTTGTTAATTTAGATTGTGGTTTTCTGGCAAGGGTTTGAAACATTTTTTTTTTAAATAAATTCGTACGTATGTACACATTTTTTTTATTTGTTTATACCTAAAATGATGCTTCGTAATTTTTGATCTCTCTGTTTAGAAATTTGGTGGCCCTGAAAAGGACCGTTTATTTAAGTGCATCAGCATCCACTAAAATATTCCTGAAATATTAAATAATGTTTTTGAGCTCCAAAACCGTTTCTTAAATTTTTCAGTTTTATTTGTTTTCTAAAATTTAATTCGGAAAATTCCTAAACATTAAAATCTGCATAAATGCACTTACGTGTACATATGTATGTAAATATGTACACGAACATGAACGCAAACAAATAGGTAAATAATTTTTTTGCACTTTTGTCAAAACCAGAAAATTTTAAACCACGAAGTATACTTTTTGACCCAAATCCCATTTTTTTTACCTTTTGGATTTTACTTGAATTTTAAGTTAGATAAAATTTAATTTAATTCTGAAAATTTAAAAATATTAAAATATGCACAAGTGCACTTACAGAAGAAGAATTTTTTTTGAAAATAATTGATGTGGATTTTTGGGCAATTTTTTTTGAGAAAAAAAAAATTTATAAGATTCGTTAAAGTTAGTTCAAGGCCAGAAAACAAAATTTAGCAGGAAATTGGAAAAATAAAAAGATATTTGAAAAATATGCATATACATTTCTATTGCAGCGCACGAAGCCAAACGAAGGCCGCGACATTTAAATACATAAACACTCGTCAACAAAATACATAAAACCACACACAAATTCACACATAGAAAAACACGTAAAACAACAACGAACGATCATATCACACGTGCACATATATAGCACTGAAAATCTTGGAAGGAATTTTACTTGGCCAAAAGGCAACCTTTGGGCCAAAACCAATTTCGGAAACCAGGCCAAAAATCATAGTCACACACACACACACTCACTCATACCAAACATAGGAAATCGACATCAGACCAACATTTAACACCTTACATGAACGTCAACCACTGCACAAGAGGGTAGAATACAACATTTTTTCCATTAAAACATAGAATCAGCACTAGCAACAGAATTTGGGCAACATCATCCGCAACACAAATATCCACTTGGCAACATCTACTTTGAAACATTCGCTCTCCACACATATACACGGCGACACAAAGCATAACACTACTTAACACAGAAACACAGCAGAGAGGAGAGAGACAGTAACTAAGCTCACCAACTTCGAAGTTCTATCACTACCACCATCACACACACTTTTGGACATTTATTAGGTGCATCACCCAACTATCTTTTTGAAAAAAAAAAAAAATACTTTCAAACTTTGAATTTTTTGATTTGTTAATTTTTTGCATTTATGAATTCATTTACATTTATTTATTAGTTTTATAAGTTAAAGAGTAGAAGTTCAGTTGTATTTTGAATTATCTTATCTTTAGTTTTTTTTTTTTTTTTTTACGCAATTTTTTTTAATATCGTGCCGACTCGGGCTAAGGCATATGCGTAGGCACTGAAGTGCACGCTGCCACTAGTATGAGTGAACTTTAATCATTTAACGAAGAAATAATTTTCCTAATTTTAGATAATCTTTAATTTCTGTTAACCCAATCGGATCTCGGGTTGATCCGGACCATGGATTTAAATTTCTCTGTTGTTGTTTTATAAATTCACTTTTACGTTCACTTTTGCATTGTTTTCTTTTTGCTTTCGTTGCTTTTTTCGCAACTCTTTTAACTTCATCCAACACCACTACCTTACTCCCCACACAATAGTCGAATTTTTTTCTGGATTTTTTTTTGATTAAATTTTCATATATTTTTTTTCACAATCACAAAAACTGAGTTATGAGGTTTAGTTAAACGTTTTTTTTTTTAATTTGATTTGATTTTAATAACAACATCACTTAATTTACTAGCCGCGATATTTCGTTTCGTATACGAAAATTTTTTTTTTTTTAGCATATGCACAAAATAATGCATATGCACCGAACCGCTTTGTTAAACTAAAACCCAAAAGACAATTATTCTTAAAAATTAGCCTTGACACGGTCAAGCGGTCAAAGACCTATAACTGAACCACTGTCTTTAATATAGCCCTGTGTATGTTGTTTGTTTTTTTCGCATTTCTTTTCAGCTCGCCAACGTCACTTTGGTACCAACGTGGACTGTAAAGCGAGGTGAGTGTTTTTTTTGCAAAAAAAAATACACCTACACACATACACATACATTCATATATATATATAGATAGATTTTTTTTACTCAGAGCGAGAAGGCTCATACTCACATAAATGTAGTTACCAAACTATCTGAGTGAGACCTCATACACATATGTCATATGTATATATATAGTTTGTTTACAAATTTTAGAGAGAGGGAGCGCACTTACTTCCATACATATTTAATTATATTTATAGGTGTGCTAGTGCACCAATAACTAGATACACATTAGGCTGGTTGAATTCTAAGATTTTTTTGAAGTTGTCAGTCGCCATTAAAATTTTGAATATCTTTTAAGTGTTGTAATGGTTTATTTCTATCTTTGAATAATTTTTAATAAAAGTTGTTAATTATTGAAATTGTAAATTCCAAAGAAAATTGTCTTTGAAGTTTATGGGTTGAAGATTTTCTTTGCTTCAGTTAATTGAGTCCATAACATGTCTGGCTAAAGACATACATTTGTTGGTGCAGGTGTTGCCCTGTGGCAACTGATGGTAAGTTGGGGTAGTTGAGAAAAGAATGAAATAACGTAAGTACACATAGACGGACATTAGTCTGGTTAAGGGGACTCTACTCGGGAAGCGGAGCCATAGTAGAGTCCAAAGGCTGTTCACATCTCGTGAACAGGAGGGGTGGGAAGGCTCCACCTGACTCGGACAGGTTTGCTCCCGCTTTTTCTATATCTCTATCTCTTTTTTTTTGCACATATTCTTTCCCCAGGCATGAAATCTAATTTTGTTTCGCAACTGTTGGGAAAGGAGAAGTGGCAAGAACTGCGCCCCAATACCGACGAGCCTCATCTGGGCTACAACCATGCCGACCCGCCACTCCTCCTCTCCCGCACCAGGCAGTTACGTAACAGTATGTATGGGTCTCCATCTTCTCCGCATGCATGTTTAGTGCCCAGTGACCTTAACAGAGTGCCTGTCTTGAACTGACTACTCTTTGATTTCTTGAATACTTATGTACGTGTCAGCTCATCAGTCTTCTCTCCTTTATGATCCGAGCAAAGATAATAGATATTTCCAAAGGGAAATTCTAAAACGCTTCCACGAAATATTGTTCCTTGGGACAAAAAAGGCTTGAGGCCTAACTTTATTTTCCTTTTCCGTGCGCCACACCTTAATGTGTCAAACATGCAGTGAAATTCCAGTCCCTCACACCGTTGCTCCCAGGTGTATGTGCATGCATGCATGTGCGTGCCGTTTGTCAGCGCACATGCACATACACGTCGGGGTGAATGTGTGGGTGACTTTCCCCACCCAAATACCAGGAGATTGCGGGTTCAACGTTTGTACCCGGCTGAACAACCTTCCTTTTAGAATCCAGTTTTCTACCGCAATACATCCTGCCAGCGATCAGCGTCCACATAAGGTAACGTATACGGATTTATTTGTTCACCTTTTCTTTAAATATACGTGAATTTATAACGAGGAAAATCCTCTACTTTCTTTTATTGAATATTCACCTGAGTGAAACCGAGAGATCGACCCCGGTGCGCCCACCCACTGCAGGTAACAGACGCACCCCGGCCGAACATTGGTCCTTACGACCCCGGAATAATAGAACCAGAATTACAGTCCGCTCAAAAACGACAAACTAAAATCCGGCATACATTGCAACAATAGTTTTGGTGATAACCAGCCTGGTCACACCGGAGAGAAACAATCGCTATCGCAACACTTCCAAACACCACAAGCAAAGATACTATCTATCAATAAAGATCACACTGTGCCAGTTAGCTGCATCATTTTGAAAAGTAAGTGTCATATTTCTTGCCAATAGGATTTGTTTGTACTAAGTGAGTGTGCCGCGCGCGTAATTAGAAGTACGGGTGAAAAAGTGTAACATAACCCCACTTTCAGAATATTGTCACCTCACTCTTATTTACGTTCGTTTCCTTTGTTGTAGATTTATAAAAAGTAAAAATTAAATTTAAAGCACTGTATCCGCAGAAAATTTACACTTTTTCAACAAATTTCTTCGCGCGCACACTTGCATTAACAAAAATTAAATTTTTTTTTTTAAAATACCCCCTATACGTGTGTGTGGCAAGTGGTCTCATACACTAAATATATATACACCAATACGCGCGAGTAGCGAGTTACGATATACATAGTTGTGGTTGGTGTCAAGAATAACCAGTTAACATTTTTTTTCTCGATTCTAATTAGTGGTTGGGAGTACGATACGTTTTTAGATTTGACCTTTTCTTTCCTTTTTTTTCTCGCTCCAAGTACATCTGAGTAAAGAGCCATGAAGACGGATAACTATAATGAAACCGCAGACAGATTTCGGCCAAATTCCAGAGGAGCAACATACCAAACACTCTATTGCCATCGAGCAAGAGGAGCTGAAAGCCCAATGGAAGAAGGTAAAATCTGCCTTTGACTCGTTATTATCGTCAGATGGGATGAGTAGTGATGAACGCCAAGAGCTTAGAAAAAAACATAGGAAAACGTACGCGGCCTATGTACGTTTTGCCTCACAACTAGCTAGCAAAGCAGAAAAGTTCAGTTTGCCAGAAAAACCTGCCACCGATGAACTGTCCCTCGAGCACAGTATCCGCCTCCCTCCTTGCGACACGGAAATATTCAAGGGTGACTATTTTTCATGGCCCACGTTTCGTGACATGTTCACGGCCATATACATTCGAAATAGTCGCCTGTCGCCGGTTGAAAGGTTGTTCCACCTCATTCAAAAAACCCAAGGAGAAGCAAAGGATATAGTAAAGAAATGTCCCCTGACAAACGAAGGCTTTGAGATGGCATGGAAGAACCTGTGCGAAAGGTACGAAAACAAAAGAATTCTCGTTAACACGCAACTCCAAATATTGTTTAACTTAAAAAAGGTAGAGAGTGAGTGCGGCAGCTCGATAAAAAAGTTGCAGAGCGATATTAATAATTGCCTATCTTCGCTGAAGTGCCACAAAATAGACACCTCCAACTGGGACGCCATAATAACATATTTGTGTTCCACTAAGTTGCCAGAAAGCACTTTGGCTCTATGGGAACAAAGCATAGACCACAAAATGGACATATCCAAATGGGAGGATATGGACAAATTCTTATCTAACAGATTTCAGACACTGGAAACAGTGTCAGGTTTTGTAGATAGTGCCACGTCGAAAGGGCAAAAACCGAATGCCACACGGCACGATATAGAAGCCCCCACGAAAAGACTTGGTGCTTTTCAGACAAGGGTATCAAGGCCTTCATCCAAGGCATTCTGTAAGATGTGCAGAGTTAATGGGCACAGATTACTCAGCTGTCCTCGCTTTGGGGCGCTGATCCCAGAGGAGCGAATTCGTTTTGTCAAATCCATAAATGGGTGCCTGAACTGCTTATCCCCAGGACACACAGTAAAGAAATGCACCAGTTCGTACAACTGCATTACGTGCAACGCTCGTCATCATACGCTCCTGCATGCGGATACTCTTCAGCCGGCTCCAAGTCGCAACCCCTTCAAGGATTCGCTCCATAATGAAGCCTCGACCTCAAAACAGGCACAAGCGAGACGGGAAGCTGAAAAAAATGGGAACCAAAACTATACAACATGTCACGTCAATACCGATACAGGCGTGCTGCTGGGGACAGCAAATGTACATATATACCACAATGGTACAAATTTCTCCGCGCGGGCATTGATAGATTCGGGGTCTGAATGCTCTTTCATGACTGAAAGACTCAAACGCAGAATCAACGTGCCGGCGAGAAAGATGCATGCCCAAGTCTCAGGCATCGCAAACGAAGTTACCACTCATGTAAAGCAAGCCGCAGACATTGAATTACGTTCACCTGTCGATCCAGGCTTCCGCTTGACAACGACGGTGCTCGTTTTAACAAAACTAACTGGGAACCTTCCATCCTGCCAAATCAGCTCTATGGCTATGCGAGCTTTCCCAGATCTAGTGTTAGCAGATAAGAGGTTCTACGTCAACGCAGACGTGGACCTCATACTGGGCGGAGATATATATCCCCAAATTATCCTAAGCGGCCTTAAAAAGAATGTACTTAATACACTTCTGGCCCAAGAGATGGTGTTCGGTTGGATACTTACCGGCCGTACGAAACCACCGAGTCCAACAAACAGTATAGTCTCATTATTTAGCGAGGTGACGTTGGACAAACAACTCACTGCATTCTGGGAGGTTGAAAATGTGCCTAAACAAAAAATTCAAACTGACGAGGAAAAATATTGCGAAAGATTATACAAGGAGACTACAAAGAGAAATGAAGATGGGAGGTATACTGTATCGCTACCGTTCCGAGAGGAGTTCCCCGAGAATATAAATCTAGGAAGTTCTCTCAAACGAGCGTGTTCGCAGTTTTTTAGAAACGAGGCTCGCTTGATAAAAAACCCAGGCTTATGCACTGAATATATTAGGGTACTATCCGAGTATGAAACTCTCGGGCACATGCGAAAAATAAAAAACAACGTACCTTCTGACGAGTGCGATAATTATTTCCTACCCCACCATGCCGTCGTAAAGTCGGAAAGCATCACTACGAAGGTACGTGTAGTCTTTAATGCTTCAAGTCCTACGGCAAATGGTATAAGCTTAAATAATATACTTCTCCCGGGCCCTGTACTGCAAGCAGATCTCTCCATTCTCATCTTACGATGGCGATTATTTAGATTTGTATTCAATAGTGACATCGAAAAGATGTACAGACAAATTTGGATGAATGAAAGTCATACCAAATTCCAAAGAATTATCCACCGAACATCTCCGGACGAATCTATAAGTCTTTATGAAATAAAAACGGTAACCTTCGGAGTTAATTGCGCTCCCTACCTCGCGATCCGAACGCTCCTTCAATTGGCCGACGATGTAGAAAATTCGCACCCAACCGCTTCTACAATACTACGAGAATGCATGTACGTAGACGACGTACTAGCAGGGGGTCACACAATAGCATCAGCTATTAAGGCAAGAGATGAGATACGACAGGTATTACAGGCTGCGGGCTTTCCCCTACTCAAATGGACATCAAATTCGGAGAAAATTCTCAAGGACATCCCGAAATCGGATTTACTCAGCACGAACTTCCTGGCATTTGGAGATACCAGCTCAGTCAAGGCTTTGGGGATACGATGGAATGCCCATTCTGACCTATTTTATTTCAAAGCAGCTGCACTTGAGCGTTCTGAAAACATAACGAAAAGAGCAATCCTATCCGCTATTGCCAGACTTTTTGATCCGTTAGGATGGCTGGCGCCAATGGTTATCGTGGCAAAAATGCTCATGCAGGGTATTTGGATGGAAGGTACAGAGTGGGATGAACCAGTGTCCCACAGCACGCTGGAGCGATGGAAGAATTTTACCGAACATTACCACGAAATAGACCGCATCAAGATACCTCGATGGGTAAACTTTTCGCCAGAAGACGATATCGAAATACACGGCTTTTGCGATGCATCTGAAAAAGCCTACGCAGCAGCCGTCTATATGCGAGTCAAGAGGGACGATCAAATCTTCATAAACCTCCTATTAGCCAAAACCCGAGTAGCTCCAGTGAAGACTCTATCGCTGCCCCGTTTGGAACTGTGCGGAGCCGTTTTGCTCGCAGAAATCACGGAATCAATCTTCAAAAGCATCAAATTGGGACCAGTCAAAGTCCATCTCTGGTCGGACTCAACAATAGTACTCGCCTGGATTAAGAAACCGCCCTGTTCCTGGTCCACTTTCGTCGCACATCGGATCACCAAAATCGTCGACATGGTCGGTACTAGGGACTGGTTCCACGTGAACTCAGAATCGAATCCAGCCGATTTAGGTAGTAGGGGATTATCTGCATCTGAATTGGTTAACAGTTCCTTGTGGTGGCAGGGACCTTCTTGGTTGCAAGAACACAATTCCCACTGGCCAACCCAAGACTCTGATTACAATACCTCCGTAGAGGAAAAAAGAGTGCAAACTTACGCAACTACAAACCTTAATAACACAGATATTCTACTGCGGTTTTCTGATTTATCTAGAGCGTTAAGAGTATTATCATATGTCAGGAGATTCTACCGAAAAACTCCCCGAGCTAAGTCGCACTTAATCCCTAACCTGCTCTGAAAATTTTTTTGGTCAGTAAACAAACCTATTAGATACAATTAAAAACAAGAAAAAGTCACAAGAAATCTACCCTACAAAATGCCGAATTGAAAATAGACCACGAAAAGTCTCTTTTAGTGACTCGATGCAGCTTACAGAACTGCGGGATAAATTTGTTTGCAACTTACATATGAATACAGCCCAAGACCTCGGAGGTGGTGTGAGTGTGTCATTGCTTTTTTGTTTTTAGTCTTTTACCTTTATTTTATGTATGTAAAAAGAAAGCTCCACATACTCTACTCTAAGTATCTGGCAGCGAGCGGGTGATATCTGAGTCGCCGAGATCGGTGCTAGACATCGTACACACGCGGAAGTATTTACCGCAAGCTGTGCCCAATTCAATGTGGGTGCCACTGTAATGCTGCACCTCGGTTTTTAGCCAACATAGCGGAGTATTCAAGCGGTAGTTGTTGTACAGAAAGATGGGCATTGTTGTTCATCTTAAAGCTGGTTTATTGCTTGCAATCAGCACCAATTTCGCTTTGCCTTGACGCAAGGTTCTCCAAGCAGTATATGCCAGACTTTATAACCAAAGCTCAACGTGCCTTGGTGCTTTCCCAAGCGTTTTTCGGTTTTCTTTACGGCAACCATTATGTTTTGTATTAGTGTGACTACAAAATCGGATGGAATCCTCCAAAGCCAATTTGCAGAAAAAAAAGTTGTGCGTGTTTTTTGACAAACAATCATCTGAAATAAAAATAGGAGTCCATTGATTAAAGTTATAACAAACCAAAAACAATACTTACGGTATTTACTGCTCCCCGTGCGTACGATAGAAAACGGAAATGAATGAAGCAATTCTCACCTTTCATTTTTCTTTTGTACGCAAACTCACCACAGATTGATTGCAAAAAAAAACCAAAAAAAGGTTGTCAACGTCAGCTGATAGGTGTGTTTGCGCACCCGTGGACGTCGTATATGAGCAAGACACTTGACAGTGATGTCGTGGTGAATAGAACGGGCAACGAAAAACCCGGTCACCAGACTTCAGCAACACAGGGAATTGTTAGTACTGATCAGCCAAGTTGGTGGTTTTTAATGGAAGTCATCAACATGAACATTCATTTTTTCTCTCTTCTCGCCAACCAGCGGCTCCCTTTCTTTTTTTATTGTCGGGGCAGGAAATTTGTTGGTATCACCAACAACACACGAGACCGGCCGTCAGGTCCCTGCCACACCCTAATCTCCCCAACTGTTTGAACGTTACCGCTAGTTTTCGGGTAATTAAAAATTCAGCTGCTCCCAACCAGCAAGTCCCACTCGCCACCGCACGTAAGGACAGACCCGAATCAACCGACACAAATCTTATCTGTTTTAGGAAATATGGGTCGTTTTGCCGCAATGCAACGCAAGGTCGCTGACAACGCAACGCACTACGCCATTGAATGTCGTCTCTGCACCAAGCACCACCCGATACGATTCTGCCCCGTTTTTAGGGCCTTGCAACCCGAGGAGCGCCTCTATGAAGCAATCCGCGGACGTTTTTGCGGAAACTGCCTGGCAATGGGTCATCGAACTGATGGGTGCCCAAGTGAGGGACGATGCCGATACTGCGGGAAGAAGCATCATTCTACACTTCACATAACTGAAGTTGACGATGCCGAACTACTTCGCGAGGCGCGCAGCAGGCCATGGAGGGAACAGGTGGAAGAGGAAAGTGAGGCCCCACGGGAAAGGCTGGATGACAGCATCTCACTCTACGCGTCGGTGGCTGGAACGGAGACAAGGCCTCTTCGTCCTGCCAGGGAGGAAGAACACAATGAGTCCGGAGCGGAGACTAGATCTCTTCGCCCGGACACCACGCCAAGCGATCATTTCGACCTCTCCTGCAACATGAGAGAAAGCAGCTGAAGCGCAACTCAGGCAGAGCGGAGACTAGGTCTCTTCGCCGGCCCCCACAGCACCAGAACCACTTCGTCCGGTATCATTCACGCGACCACAGAGCGGAGACTAGGTCTCTTCGCCGGCAATCAACGACACCTAGTCATCATCGGCCGACGACACGCGACCGCCGTCTGAGAACGAGACAATTTCAGCGCTCTACTCCGCCAACTTTTCGAACAGGCCTCATGGCCCAACCAACGTACCCCGCCACCACACAAAGCCCAATGGTGTCGATCACCCCAACCGCGGTAATAACTATCGAAACAGGTGGATGTCTGCATCTTGTGCGCGCCCTAATTGACGCATGCGCCCCCACTACGATAATCGCAGAGGACCTAGCACGAGAGCTGCAGCTGCCGCATAGCAATATCGGCGGGCGAATGGGATGCCTCTTACGGATCCGCGGACGACATGGCCAAAATAAACGGATCGCGACGCATGCAACTGTGATATCCAACTTTCGACGAACCGCCCGTCGGACCAGTGTCGACAGCGCCATCGCGACCTCATACACACATATTTGCCTGGCCGACCCGAACTTTTTCACGTCAGCCCCTATTCGCCTCGTTCTCGGGACGGATGTGTATGCTGAGATTATAATGCAGGGAATCCTGCCTAATACGTTCGGCCCTTTGCTCGCTAAAAGTACCATCTTCGGCTGGGTACTCTCGGGCACAACCAATGCCTAAAGTAAAATATTCGACACACGTTTGCATTGATCAATTTTTCACTCAACTTCTAAAAACGTGTAAACGGGTCTTGCAAAATTGCCGGCAACCCGGCAACAACGTTGGTAGCCAGCCGACTTTTGATCAACTCAACATTCAACTTTTGTACAACCCTGCGTTTGTTTACTAATGTCAGATGTTGATGTAAAATTTTGTAAATAAAACGAATTAAAATTTGCATGTCTACTAATAACTTGAAAAAATAAACAAACAAAAAAAAAAAACAGATTGATCTGGCGCGCCAGAAGGCACAATAACGCGAATTAAACCAAAAATTCATTCGAAAAGGAGATTGTAATGTCCTACATATGCATACTACAGTTGGTGTATTTCTCAACCAAATGGATTTCAACAAAATGGAAATTTATGAAAGGTATTTTAATAAGTGGTTAGTGCCATGAGAAGAAGCTCCGCATGTCGGGCAAAGTTAGCCTATTACAGTCCATTTCATAGATAAATAAATACTTCAAATTAATGATGTTACTCGTATTAGTTATCCTGGGTAGATATTTTGTATTACACGGCAAGAAATGTGGACACGTATGTTTCCAGTAATCCCTTTATTTCATCCCTTATTTCACAGCTTAAGCAGCAAGCACTGGGAGACACCCTCGACCTACCATGCGCTCGGTGGACATAATTGGCTGCTTGGAGTTGTGCCACTTGTAGTTTAAGTTTTTAGCCTTAAGAAAATACTTTGGAGTGGACGATGATGCTTGGAGATGACGATGTTGCGTACCGCAAGGGGGGCGGCATGTTTAGGCTTGAGGCCTAACTTTCTTTTCCTTTTCCGTGCGCCACACCTTAATGTGTCAAACATGCAGTGAAATTCCAGTCACTCACACCGTTGCTCCCAGGTGTATGTGCATGCATGCATGTGCGTGCCGTTTGTCAGCGCACATGCACATACACGTCGGGGTGAATGTGTGGGTGACTTTCCCCACCCAAATACCAGGAGATTGCGGGTTCAACGGTTGTACCCGGCTGAACAACCTTCCTTTTAGAATCCAGTTTTCTACCGCAATACATCCTGTCAGCGATCAGCGTCCACATAAGGTAACGTATACGGATTTATTTGTTCACCTTTTCTTTAAATATACGTGAATTTATAACGAGGAAAATCCTCTACTTTATTTTATTGAATATTCACCTGAGTGAAACCGAGAGATCGACCCCGGTGCGCCCACCCACTGCAGGTAACAGACGCACCCCGGCCGAACACATTAGGCTGGTTGAATTCTAAGATTTTTTTGAAGTTGTCAGTCGCCATTAAAATTTTGAATATCTTTTAAGTGTTAGGATTAGAAAATAATTAATAGTAATTTTTGTAATAAGAATAAATTTTCAATTAGCGTAAGGGTTTATTTCTATCTTTGAATAATTTTTAATAAAAGTTGTTAATTATTGAAATTGTAAATTCCAAAGAAAATTTTCTTTGAAGTTTATGGGTTGAAGATTTTCTTTGCTTCAGTTAATTGAGTCCATAACATGTCTGGCTAAAGACATAAATTTGTTGGTGCAGGTGTTGCCCTGTGGCAACTGATGGTAAGTTGGGGTAGTTGAGAAAAGAATGAAATAACGTAAGTACACATAGACGGACATTAGTCTGGTTAAGGGGACTCTACTCGGGAAGCGGAGCCATACTAGAGTCCAAAGGCTGTTCACATCTCGTGAACAGGAGGGGTGGGAAGGCTTCACCTGACTCGGACAGGTTTTCTCCCGCTTTTTCTATATCTCTATCTCTTTTTTTTGCACATACTCTTTCCCCAGGCATGAAATCTAATTTTGTTTCGCAACTGTTGGGAAAGGAGAAGTGGCAAGAACTGCGCCCCAATACCGACGAGCCTCAGCCGGGCTACAACCATGCATTGTTAACAACAACAACAACAACAACAACCATGCCGACCCGCCACTCCTCCTCTCCCGCACCAGGCAGTTACGTAACAGTATGTATGGGTCTCCATCTTCTCCGCATGCATGTTTAGTGCCCAGTGACCTTAACAGAGTGCCTGTCTTGAACTGACTACTCTTTGATTTCTTGAATACTTATGTACGTGTCAGCTCATCAGTCTTCTCTCCTTTATGATCCGAGCAAAGATAATAGATATTTCCAAAGGGAAATTCTAAAACGCTTCCACGAAATATTGTTCCTTGGGACAAAAAAGAGGCTTCAATTTTTTTATTACAAAAACAAAGGTTGTTTAGAGGTCGCGGTACTCGTTTTTATAATTTTTTTGTTTGTAATTTTTATTTTATTTTAATATAGGTAGGTACAGCAAAAATTTGCGTTTTTATCAGTTATTATTCCGTCTTCATTGGCGAATATGTTTAACGCCTGAAAATATGTTTCGCAATTGAAACTGGTGCAACTAAAACGCGTATACTGACCCTATCTAATCTTGGCTTGCGTCATTTATTGACGCTTAACCGCCTAGGAGATTTTGGCCGTTTCGTATCAAAGCACGCCAGTCATTCCTTTTTAGCGATAACTGGCGCCAATTGGAAACCCCAAGGGAGTTCAAGTCATCCTCCACTTGTTGTTTCCATCTCAGTCGAGGCCTCCCCCTTCCTCTGCTGCCGAATTCGGGTGTCGATAGGAAAACCTTCTGTGATGGAGCTTCTTTGTCCATTCGAATAGCATGTCCTAACCAGCGGAGCCTTTGGGCTTTAATCCACTGGACTATGGTCAATTCTGCGAAAAGCTCGTACAGCTCATCGTTAAATTTCCTTCGATACCCCCCGTTGGCATCACGGGAAGGACCATAAATCGTCCGGAGAACTTTTCTCTCAAATACTCCAAGGGCCATCTCATCTTCTCTTGACACTGTCCATGATTCTGAGCCGTACATCAGGACTGGTATGATGAGGGACTTATAGAGGGTGATCTTTGTTTGTCGAGAAAGGACTTCACTTCTCAATTGCCTATTTAGTCCAAAGTAACACGGTGTTAATTCTGGTTCCCAAATAGACGAAGTCCCTCACCGTTTCAAACTTGTAGCTATCAACGGTGACTTGGCTGCCAAGGCGCAGGTGGGCCGATTCTTTATTTGATGACAGCAGAGACTTCGTCTTTTCCTCGTTTACCGCAAGACCCACTTTTTTCAATCCCTTGTCCAGTCCAGAGAAGGCAGCGCTTACGGCACGATTGTTAAGGCAATACCAATATCATCAGCATACGCCAGCAATTGCACGCTCTTGTAAAATATTGTACCATTGCGGTTTAGCTCTGCTGCTCAAATTATCTTCTCCAGCAGCAAGAAATCGCACGAAAGGGAGTCGCCCTGTCTGAAGCCTCGTTTGGTTTCAAATGGCTCAGAGAGGTCCTTCTCGATTCTGACGGAGCTGTTGGTATTGATCAACGTCCTTTGGCAAAGCCGTATAAGCGGCTAACAGGCAACTCTTTTTTGCGCTGTCAAAAGCGGCTTTAAAATCGACAAAGAGATGGTGTGTGTCGATTCTTTTATCATGGGTCTTCTCCAGGATTTGGCGTATCTGGTCTAGGGTAGACTTACCAGGTCTAAAGCCACACCAATCAGTTTGTCTACGATGGGCTTCAGTCTTTCACACAATACGCTAGGAAGAATTATATGCGATATTAAGAAGACTGATTTCGCGGTAGTTGGTGCGGTTAGCGGGATCGCCTTTCTTAAGGATTGGCAGAGCACACTTAAATTCCAATCCGGAGGCATGCACTCGTCTGACCATATTCTGCATAAGAGCTGCTGCATGTTTTTACCAGCTCTTCGCCTCCGCGCTTGAACAGCTCGGCGGGTAGTCCGTCTTTTCCAGGCGCTTTGTTGTTTTTGGCCCGGGATATAGCTATCCTCCCTTCATCATAGCCAGGTAGTGGGACGAATTTTCCATCCTCAGGGATTAGGGTATCGGGTTCGACGTCTCCCTCGCAATTTAGCAGTGAGGAGAAGTACTCCCTCCAAAATTTAGGTACACCCTGTACGTCGGTTACCAGGTCGCCATTATTTTCCTTACAGGAACTTGCCCCGGTCTTAAAACCTTCCGTCATCCACCGGATGTTCATAGAATTTTCGGGCATCATTCCTGTCAGCCAGCATTCCTGTCAAGCTCCTCACACTCAAGCCTTTCGGCCTCACGTTTCTTTTTTCTGAAAAGGCGTCTGTCTTCCTTCTTCGCCTCTCGATATTGTTGCCATACACTTTGGGTTGCGCCCGTTCGCAACGTCTCCCTGTAGGCAGCGTCTTTTTTGTCCGAGGCAGTGCGGCATTCCTCATCGTACCAGTTGTTCTTGCGGCCTCGCTGAAACCCTATAGTGGCCTCAGCGGCGGTACGTAATGAGTAAGAGATATGCTTCCATTGCTCGGTTACATCGTTAGGTCGAGGAATGCTCTCCAATAGCAGGTCTGAGAGTCGAGTGGAAAAATTATCAGCTGTCTGTGCCGTGCACAGCTTCTCAACGTCAAACTTTCCTTCCGTAACTGTGCGTACTTTATTCTTTGCCCCAACATGATATCAAAATCGTGCTAAGCGAATTTAATGCCAAGGTGGTCAAGGAAGGCGTCTTTGGTCCTACAGTTCTGAAATTTAGTATCCACGATATAACATCCCCCAACGGCACTAGGTTGATTGACTTCGCCGCTGCTCGCAATATGGTAATCAGTAGTACCAGGTTCCAGCATAAACAAATACCTCAAGCCACCTGGCTGTCCCCTGATCAAAGAACAAGAAACCAGATGGATCATGTCATGATCGACGGCATACACAGCTCCACCGTTCTGGACTTGCGTACCCTACGTGGGCCCAATATCGACTCGCACCATAATCTCGTTGCAGTCAAGATTCCCACACGCCTCTTTGCAGAGAAAAAAGTTCGTACAGTAACGGAAGGAAAGTTTGGCGACGGAAGCTGCGCACGACACAGACAGCTGATAATTTTATCACTCGACGCTCACATCTGCAATGGGAGATCAATTCTCGACCTAAAGATGTAACTGAGCAATGGAAGCATATCTCTCACTTATTACGTACCGCCACTGAGGCTACTATAGGGTTTCAGAGAGCCCGCAAGAAAAACTGGCACGAACAGAAATGCAGCACTGCCTCTGACAAAAAAAGGCGCTGCATACAGGGAGACGTTACGAACAGCCGCAATCAGCAGTGTATGGCAACGCTATCGTGGGGCAAAGAAGGAAGAAGGACGCCTATTAAGAAAAAAGAAACGTGAGGCCGAAAGGTGTGAGTGTGAGGAGCTTGAGATGCTGGCTGACCGGAATGATGCCCAAAAATTCTATGGAAAGATCCGGCGGATGACGGAAGGTTTTAAGGTCGGGGCAAGTTCCCGTAAGGACAATACACATGAGATTTTCATGCGATTCTGTAAACTATTGTGTACACTTTTGTGCTGAATGAGCGCGGACAAACACAAAAAGGGTTTTTCCATTGGGGTGAATAAGTGGTGTCGGCAAATACCATGTAAATTTTCACAGCTATTTTCGGTACAGTAGGCAAAGTATGACGTTTTAATTTTAAGTGATTAAATGGCATTTGTAAACAATACTTTTAAAATGTTTTTCGAATATTTTATTTTATGCCATTTTAAAATATTCATGCTCTTGTTGAAATACCCATTACACTAAAACTCACTGAAAAAGTTAGTGAAAATTTTTGACAAGCTGTGTAAATTATTTTGATAGAAAAAATTCGCACTCATTGTTACTAAATTGCAATGCTACAGTGTACACAATTTTCAGTGCACATTTGAAAACTCATCGTTAGGCAATCCAGGCCCTGGTAACCGACGCACAGAATGTACTAAAATTATGGAGGGAGCACTTCCCGTCACTGCTAAATTGAGAGGGAGACGTCGAACCCGATGCCCCAATCTCTGACAATGGAAAAGTCGTGCCACCACCTGACTATGATGAAGTGAGGATAGCCATATCCCGGCTCAAAAACAACAAAGCGCCTGGAAAACACTGACGGTTTTCATCAGACACAAAATAAAAGTGTTATTTTTTGTCAGACACAAATTGAAAGTGTTATTTTTCGTCAGACACAAAATAAAAGTGTTAGTGTTCTTACAGAATTTGAAAAGTGCTAGTTTTCGTAAAAAAATTGAAAAGTGTTTTCGTATGGCACGTCGATATGGCTTTTCCAAATGACGTTGAGCAATACCAACAGCTCCGTCAGAATCGGAAAGGACCTCTCTGAGCCATTTGAAACCAAACGAGGCTTTCGTGCGATTTATTCAACCTGATGCTGGAGAAGATTATTCGAGCAGCAGAGCTAAACCGCAATGGTACAATCTTTTACAAGAGCATGCAATAGCTGCGTAATCCGATTATATTGATATTGTGCCGAATGTTCTCAAGAATCGCTCATCTTCCAACACTAGCGTATTTCCACCACTAGCGTCATTACCACAACTACAGCTGTTTAGATACATGACGTGAGAGCGAGAGAGGGAGAGACAGCTCGCATGTTTGCGAATGTGGCACAAAGAGGAGATGACGATAGATAAACGTTTCGAGAACACTGTTGCAGGAATAACCCAGAAATGTGTAGATATTTCTAGGTGATGCAGCCGCAGTCTACTAGAGTATATAAAAGCGCAAAGACAACGCACGTCAATCAGTTTATTTTGAAGTGTTGTACAGTGAAGTACCTAACAGTGAATTAACCCGCGATATTGTACTACGGTTTTTAGTAGTGAATAAAGCGTACTATTTATTAAGCAGAATCTGAGAGTTTTATTCAACGTACAGTGATCGAACTCAGGGAAAATATTCGAGGAATCATCGAATTCGTCACAATTGGTGTCAGAAGCGGTATTGTTAAATAAATTCAAGGACATTGAAATTTCATCTTTATATTTTAATCAGTCTAAAAGTTACGACCAGTCCAATTTTCAAAAAATTCACCCTTAAAAGTGGGCGGTGCCACGCCCACTATAAAAAATTTATGGAGAAATCATAAGAGAATGGCCGTTTGGATTCACCTATGAAATTACATCATTTTAGCCATTTCAGTTACCGAGATATGTCAATTTGTGTGATTTTCGAAATTTTCGATATCGAAAAAGGGGGCGTGGTTATCATCCGGTTTCGCCCATTTTCAATAGCAACCTACCTTGGCCAAAAAGTAACTTGTATATAAAATTTTATGCAAATATCTCAATTTTTACTCAAGTTATCGTGTACACAGACGGACGGACATGCCTGAATGAAATCCTCTTTTCTAACTAAGAACTTTCATATATGGAACTCTATATCTATCTCGATTATTTTGTGCCGTTACAAACTACCGTTATGTGAACAAAAGTAATATACCATTGTACTAGTACTACATAGTACGCTGGGTATTAAAAACTTGTACGGTTTGTGACCACAAAAATCTGTGGCAATATGGCAAGAAAAGTTCAAATATACTTTTGTCTATGTATAAAATAGTGTTGTGTAAATTTGTATGTATTCACTAAATAAAATTTCCTGTAGGGGGCCCGTTAATTTCGATTCCCCGGGCCCGGAATTCCTGTCGACGGTCCTGCTGAGGGGGGTCATATATTGGCTTTGAAAGGTGTCACCATGGTTAGGTGTCACCATGGTCACCGCGGCAATATCGAGGAGGTCGTACTTTTAGTTGTAGTGGATAATAACACCGCATCAAAACTAAACGGGCTAGACTGGTTCAGTAAATTAAAGTTTCGTGTTGACATTCCAACACATCTCGATGCGAATCAGTGCTACTCGGCGGTCCCCCCTCAAAGGGGAAAACTCTCCTTATCTCTTACTGACATGGCAAAGTAGTTATCGCTCCTCTTCACTGATGAACTTGGGTTGTGACCCACATTTAAAGCTGATGTGTCACTCAAGCCAGGCGCGAGACATAAGTTTAGTAAGCCGTTTAACCTCCCATTTACATATCTCGAAGAAGTGCATAATGAATTGAGCCGGCTTGTCAAAGTGACGTCTTAAACCCAATCAACACCACCGAGTGGGCAGCGCCCATTGTCATAGTACGAAAACGAAACAACAAAATACCTATCTGCGCTAATTTCAAAATAAGTCTCAATTCACAAATACAAATTTATCGTTATCCTTTATCTCGAATAAAGAGACTGTTGAACAACCTTCAAGGGGGTCAACAATTTACAAAAATTGATTTAAGTGAAGCTTATCACCAAATTGAGCTCTACGAGACCGCAAAAAATTATATGGTGATTAACACACCATTCGGTTTATGTCAATAACAGAGAAATACCCATTTGGCGTTGCCAGGAATATTTCAGAGGTTCATGGAGCAGCTCATAGCTGTCATTCCTTGCTGCGCAGTATACCTTGACGATGTAATTATCACGGGTGAGAGTGATGAGTATCACCTCGCAAATGTTCGGATAATTTTCCGACGCCTAGAAAATAATGGGCTTCGATGTCGTCAAGATGTACATTTGCTCTACCGCAAATTGAACACGTAGGGCATGTAATCAACTTAAAGGGTATTCGCCGTTCTCCGAAACGCTTAGAGACGATTCATCTAATCCCCATACCAAAAGACCTACAAGTTCATTCTTAACTTCTCATCGAAGGCATGGGCACTAAATATTTCAAGGGGGCAAGGACAAGATTTCTCATAGGAATTTCTCATGGAAACCGTTTTTAATACTGAAAAACGACATTATCAAAGCCGCGAAGCTGGTTCGTCACAATGAAAAGCTTTTAATTACTCTAGCAACTGATGCGTCAAAGTATGGTATTAGCGCTGTCGTTCGAATCCAAAACCTTGAACAAAAACCAAGAAAACTATTCACAAATAGAGAAGGAAGCGCTTTCAATAGTGTTCGGTGTCACTCGCTTTCACCAGTATCTGTATAAGCGGGACTTCGAATTGACCAGTGCCCATCAACCGCTTACCACGATCTTCAACCCTAATAAAAAATTGCCTGTCGCAACGTCGCATCGACTCCAAAGGTGGGCCATATTTCTATAGGCAAATGATTATACCATGAGTAAAGCCATGTCAAGTGATCCCTGATTTTTCGACTAAATCACGGATTTTTGAAAATCCATCATAGCCAGGTAGTGGGACGAATTTTCCATCCTCAGGGATTAGGGTATCGAGTTCGACGTCTCCCTCGCAATTTAGCAGTGAGGAGAAGTACTCCCTCCAAAATTTAAGTACACCCTGTACGTCGGTTACCAGGTCGCCATTATTGTCCTTACAGGAACTTGCCCCGGTCTTAAAACCTTCCGTCATCCACCGGATGTTCATAGAATTTTCGGGCATCATTCCTGTCAGCCAGCAACTCAAGCTCCTCACACTCAAGCCTTTCGGCCTCACGTTTCTTTTTTCTGAAAAGGCGTCTGTCTTTCTTCTTCGCCTCTCGATATTGTTGCCATACACTTTGGGTTGCGCCCGTTCGCAACGTCTCCCTGTAGGCAGCGTATTTTTTGTCCGAGGCAGTGCGGCATTCCTCATCGTACCAGTTGTTCTTGCGGCCTCGCTGAAACCCTATAGTGGCCTCAGCGGCGGTACGTAATGAGTGAGGGATATGCTTCCATTGCTCGGTTACATCGTTAGGTCGAGGAATGCTCTCCAATAGCAGGTCTGAGAGTCGAGTGGAAAAATTATCAGCTGTCTGTGTCGTGCACAGCTTCTCAACGTCAAACTGTCCTTCCGTAACTATGCGTACTTTATTCTTTGCCCCAACATGATATCAAAATCGTGCTAAGCGAATTTAATGCCAAGGTGGTCAAGGAAGGCGTCTTTGGTCCTACAGTTCTGAAATTTAGTATCCACGATATAACATCCCCCAACGGCACTAGGTTGATTGACTTCGCCGCTGCTCGCAATATGGTAATCAGTAGTACCAGGTTCCAGCATAAACAAATACCTCAAGCCACCTGGCTGTCCCCTGATCAAAGAACAAGAAACCAGATTGATCATGTCATGATCGACGGCATACACAGCTCCACCGTTCTGGACTTGCGCACCCTACGTGGGCCCAATATCGACTCGCACCATAATCTCGCTGCAGTCAAGATTCGCACACGCCTCTTTGCCGCTGAGGCTACTATAGGGTTTCAGAGAGCCCGCAAGAACAACTGGCACGAACAGAAATGCAGCACTGCCTCTGACAAAAAAGACGCTGCATACAGGGAGACGTTACGAACAGCCGCAATCAGCAGTGTATGACAACGCTATCGTGGGGCAAAGAAGGAAGAAGGACGCCTATTAAGAAAAAAGAAACGTGAGGCCGAAAGGGAGTCGCCCTGTCTGAAGCCTCGTTTGGTTTCAAATGGCTCAGAGAGGTCCTTCTCGATTCTGACGGAGCTGTTGGTATTGATCAACGTCCTTTGGCAAAGCCGTATAAGCGGCTAACAGGCAACTCTTTTTTGCGCTGTCAAAAGCGGCTTTAAAATCGACAAAGAGATGGTGTGTGTCGATTCTTTTATCATGGGTCTTCTCCAGGATTTGGCGTATCTGGTCTAGGGTAGACTTACCAGGTCTAAAGCCACACCAATCAGTTTGTCTACGATGGGCTTCAGTCTTTCACACAATACGCTAGGAAGAATTATATGCGATATTAAGAAGACTGATTTCGCGGTAGTTGGTGCGGTTAGCGGGATCGCCTTTCTTAAGGATTGGCAGAGCACACTTAAATTCCAATCCGGAGGCATGCACTCGTCTGACCATATTCTGCATAAGAGCTGCTGCATGTTTTTACCAGCTCTTCGCCTCCGCGCTTGAACAGCTCGGCGGGTAGTCCGTCTTTTCCAGGCGCTTTGTTGTTTTTGGCCCGGGATATAGCTATCCTCCCTTCATCATAGCCAGGTAGTGGGACGAATTTTCCATCCTCAGGGATTAGGGTATCGGGTTCGACGTCTCCCTCGCAATTTAGCAGTGAGGAGAAGTACTCCCTCCAAAATTTAGGTACACCCTGTACGTCGGTTACCAGGTCGCCATTATTTTCCTTACAGGAACTTGCCCCGGTCTTAAAACCTTCCGTCATCCACCGGATGTTCATAGAATTTTCGGGCATCATTCCTGTCAGCCAGCATTCCTGTCAAGCTCCTCACACTCAAGCCTTTCGGCCTCACGTTTCTTTTTTCTGAAAAGGCGTCTGTCTTCCTTCTTCGCCTCTCGATATTGTTGCCATACACTTTGGGTTGCGCCCGTTCGCAACGTCTCCCTGTAGGCAGCGTCTTTTTTGTCCGAGGCAGTGCGGCATTCCTCATCGTACCAGTTGTTCTTGCGGCCTCGCTGAAACCCTATAGTGGCCTCAGCGGCGGTACGTAATGAGTAAGAGATATGCTTCCATTGCTCGGTTACATCGTTAGGTCGAGGAATGCTCTCCAATAGCAGGTCTGAGAGTCGAGTGGAAAAATTATCAGCTGTCTGTGCCGTGCACAGCTTCTCAACGTCAAACTTTCCTTCCGTAACTGTGCGTACTTTATTCTTTGCCCCAACATGATATCAAAATCGTGCTAAGCGAATTTAATGCCAAGGTGGTCAAGGAAGGCGTCTTTGGTCCTACAGTTCTGAAATTTAGTATCCACGATATAACATCCCCCAACGGCACTAGGTTGATTGACTTCGCCGCTGCTCGCAATATGGTAATCAGTAGTACCAGGTTCCAGCATAAACAAATACCTCAAGCCACCTGGCTGTCCCCTGATCAAAGAACAAGAAACCAGATGGATCATGTCATGATCGACGGCATACACAGCTCCACCGTTCTGGACTTGCGTACCCTACGTGGGCCCAATATCGACTCGCACCATAATCTCGTTGCAGTCAAGATTCCCACACGCCTCTTTGCAGAGAAAAAAGTTCGTACAGTAACGGAAGGAAAGTTTGGCGACGGAAGCTGCGCACGACACAGACAGCTGATAATTTTATCACTCGACGCTCACATCTGCAATGGGAGATCAATTCTCGACCTAAAGATGTAACTGAGCAATGGAAGCATATCTCTCACTTATTACGTACCGCCACTGAGGCTACTATAGGGTTTCAGAGAGCCCGCAAGAAAAACTGGCACGAACAGAAATGCAGCACTGCCTCTGACAAAAAAAGGCGCTGCATACAGGGAGACGTTACGAACAGCCGCAATCAGCAGTGTATGGCAACGCTATCGTGGGGCAAAGAAGGAAGAAGGACGCCTATTAAGAAAAAAGAAACGTGAGGCCGAAAGGTGTGAGTGTGAGGAGCTTGAGATGCTGGCTGACCGGAATGATGCCCAAAAATTCTATGGAAAGATCCGGCGGATGACGGAAGGTTTTAAGGTCGGGGCAAGTTCCCGTAAGGACAATACACATGAGATTTTCATGCGATTCTGTAAACTATTGTGTACACTTTTGTGCTGAATGAGCGCGGACAAACACAAAAAGGGTTTTTCCATTGGGGTGAATAAGTGGTGTCGGCAAATACCATGTAAATTTTCACAGCTATTTTCGGTACAGTAGGCAAAGTATGACGTTTTAATTTTAAGTGATTAAATGGCAATTGTAAACAATACTTTTAAAATGTTTTTCGAATATTTTATTTTATGCCATTTTAAAATATTCATGCTCTTGTTGAAATACCCATTACACTAAAACTCACTGAAAAAGTTAGTGAAAATTTTTGACAAGCTGTGTAAATTATTTTGATAGAAAAAATTCGCACTCATTGTTACTAAATTGCAATGCTACAGTGTACACAATTTTCAGTGCACATTTGAAAACTCATCGTTAGGCAATCCAGGCCCTGGTAACCGACGCACAGAATGTACTTAAATTATGGAGGGAGCACTTCCCGTCACTGCTAAATTGAGAGGGAGACGTCGAACCCGATGCCCCAATCTCTGACAATGGAAAAGTCGTGCCACCACATGACTATGATGAAGTGAGGATAGCCATATCCCGGCTCAAAAACAACAAAGCGCCTGGAAAAGACTGACGGTTTTCATCAGACACAAAATAAAAGTGTTATTTTTTGTCAGACACAAATTGAAAGTGTTATTTTTCGTCAGACACAAAATAAAAGTGTTAGTGTTCTTACAGAATTTGAAAAGTGCTAGTTTTCGTAAACAAATTGAAAAGTGTTTTCGTATGGCACGTCGATATGGCTTTTCCAAATGACGTTGAGCAATACCAACAGCTCCGTCAGAATCGGAAAGGACCTCTCTGAGCCATTTGAAACCAAACGAGGCTTTCGTGCGATTTATTCAACCTGATGCTGGAGAAGACTATTCGAGCAGCAGAGCTAAACCGCAATGGTACAATCTTTTACAAGAGCATGCAATAGCTGCGTAATCCGATTATATTGATATTGTGCCGAATGTTCTCAAGAATCGCTCATCTTCCAACACTAGCGTATTTCCACCACTAGCGTCACTACCACAACTACAGCTGTTTAGATACATGACGTGAGAGCGAGAGAGGGAGAGGCAGCTCGCATGTTTGCGAATGTGGCACAAAGAGGAGATGACGATAGATAAACGTTTCGAGAACACTGTTGCAGGAATAACCCAGAAATGTGTAGACATTGAAGTGTTGTACAGTGAAGTACTGAACAGTGAATTAACCCGCGATATTGTACTACGGTTTTTAGTAGTGAATAAAGCGTACTATTTATTAAGCAGAATCTGAGTGTTTTATTCAACGTACAGTGATCGAACTCAGGGAAAATAGTCGAGGAATCATCGAATTCGTCACAATTGGTGTCAGAAGCGGTATTGTTAAATAAATTCAAGGACATTGAAATTTCATCTTTCATTCTTAATCAGTCTAAAAGTTACGACCAGTCCAATTTTCAAAAAATTCACCATTAAAAGTGGGCGGTGCCACGCCCACTATAAAAAATTTATGGAGAAATCATAAGAGGATGGCCGGTTGGATTCACCTATGAAATTACATCATTTTAGCCATTTCAGTTACCGAGATATATCAATTTGTGTGATTTTCGAAATTTTCGATATCGAAAAAGGGGGCGTGGTTATCATCCGATTTCGCCCTATTTCAATAGCAACCTACCTTGGCCAAAGAGTTAGGTTAGGTTAGGTTCAAGTGGCTGCCGCAGAGGCACACTTAGGCCAGTTTTGAAAGGCCCGTTGTGATACCACCAACACAAGGAAAGTCAGTCCCGGGACCCAGCCATATGGAAAATCCCTGAGTAGTTGGGATTTTCCACATAGCAGAATCCCGGGACTGACACTCCTAAACCGACACCGTTACTCCTCCTCGAACCACTTAGATGACTTTATGAAGCCCATCAAGTCCTTTATGTCCAGTTCCGCGATCTGGCTTAGGCTATCCAGGAACGGAACTCCCAAAAAGCGCGTTCTCGCGCCGCTTAAAGCCGGACAGTTGCAGATGAGGTGATCCACTGTTTCCTCCTCCTCATCATCTTTGCAACTCCTGCAGCATCGTCGGTAGGGCACACCTAGCCTTTCTGCATGCCTACCAATGAGGCAGTGACCGGTTAATACCCCTATCAATATGCAGATTTCCCTCCTAGTTAGGGCATAAATGCGTCTAGACCTTTTAAGATCCCATTTTGGCCAGGTTTGTTTCGATATGCGACACCCTGGGGATTGCAGCCATCTTTCGTTGGCTTGACGGAGTGTGTGCTCCTTCAGCATTAGTTTGCATGTGGCAAACGGCATACCTAAGCGCTCTTTATCCTGAAGAACCTGCTTGGTCGTGCCCTGCCTGGCAAGCTCGTCTGCCTTACAGTTTCCCTCAATGTCCCTATGTCCCGGGACCCATATGAGGTTTACGCGGTTCTGTTGGGCCATCTCCTGAAGAGATCGACGACAGCTGAGCGTCAGTTCAGAGTTGAACGTGTATGAGCCAAGGGATTTGATGGCCGCTTGGCTATCGCTGAAAATAGCGATATCTTCTCCGATAACACGTTTGCTTAACCAGGCCGCGGCGTCCAGGATTGCCGAGACTTCCGCCTGGAAGACGCTACAATGATCAGGTAGTCTGAAGGAGAGCTCAAGGTCCAAATCCCTTGAATAAACGCCTCCTCCAACTCTGCCGTCCAACTTCGAGCCGTCGGTGTATATGGAAGTGCCACCATTTGTTTCGGGACACCAATCCGTCCTCTCCCAGTCTTCTCTGCTGGGAATGTTTATTTTGAAACAGCTATCCCCGACTGTAGTAGTCGCACAACGATCTGTGCTTAGAGGGAGAAAGCTGTAAGATTCCAGAATACTGGAGTGTCCAATAGTACCCGCAGCCCAACTGGAGGTTTCTCTTAGGCGCAGAGCTGATGCCGCCGCTGACCGAAACCCTTCCAGATCAAGTGGCAAAATGCCCAGAATGACCTGGAGGGCTTCGTTGGGCGTTGTCCTTAGCGCACCGCTTATACAGATCATATTGGATCTATGGACTTTCCGCAACAGATTCAGGTATGTTGCCTTGCTCAGCGCAGGCCACCATACGACGACTCCATAAAGCATGATTGGGCGAATGATGGCCGTGTAGATCCAACTGCATACTCTAGGGCTGAGCCCCCATTTTTTGCCAATGGCTCTTTTGCAGGTGTAAAGAGCGATGCAAGCTTTCTTCTGGCGCTGAAGAACATTCTCCTTCCAATTCAATTTCCTGTCCAGAACTATGCCTAGAAACTTGGCCTTATCCGACAAGCCCAGGCGCGTGCCATCTAGTTCTGGTAGGCTTAGTGGTGGTATTTTGTACCGGTTGGTGAAGAGGACAAGTTCCACCTTCCCTGGGTTGATACTAAGTCCGCAGCGAGAGGACCACGTCGAAACTTCTCGCAGTGCTACTTGCATCAGGTCACACAGAGTTTGTGGGAACTTGCCTCTGAATGCAATAGCTAAATCGTCTGCGTATGCCACTATCTTCCCGCCCCCCCAGCTTGTGTCACGTAGCAACGAGTTGACTGTGAGGTTCCATAAAAGCGGGGAAAGAACACCACCCTGGGGTGTTCCCCTTGTGACATAGCGTGATAACTCAACCGTACCAAGTGAAGAAGCTATTTTCCTTCCCATTAAAAGTTGGTCAATTAAACCAGTTAGAGGTCTATCTACTCCCAGATTAGTTAGAGCGGAGTTGATAGCCTCCGGGCTTATATTGTTGAAAGCCCCCTCAATGTCTAGGAGGGCCACGAGACAGTAGTCCTTTTCACACAGCGATTTCTCAATGACAGACACTAGGCTGTGCAGAGCGGTTTCTGTTGATTTACCCTTGGTGTATGCATGCTGATAGCTAGAGATAAGGTTGCTATCAATAGTCGTTAAGAGGTAGTCGCTTAATATCCTCTCAAAGGTTTTTAGTACAAAGGACGAGAGACTGATCGGTCTGTAGTCTTTTGGCTCGTAGTGGGATGCCTTCCCAGCCTTAGGGATAAACACTACCGTGGCGCTTCTCCAGGAGCCCGGAATGTGGTTGAGAGCCAGGCAGGCTGTGAAGAGAAATACCAGCCATTTAGCTGATGTCTCCAACGTGTTTATAAGCTGCGCGGGGATAATCCCGTCCGGCCCGGCAGCCTTATACGGTTCAAAGCTCTTAACTGCCCACCTTACTCTTTCCTCAGTGATGGGTATATTTACTGCCAGGTTTGTTGCAGGTGCTAGTGGTGCATCATGCAGATTCCCCGGAAAATGTGTATTCAAGAGCAGCTCAAGGGTTTCCTCTTCCGTGCTGGTCCAGGATCCGTCAGGCTTTCGCAAATAGCTGATGGTTGTTTGACTTTTCGAGAGGACTCGTCTAAGTCTCGCTGTGTCGTCGACCTTTTCGACGCCAGTGCAGAAATTTCTCCACGAGGTTCTCTTCGCCTGTCTCAGAGCTTTTTTGTAGGCCCTTAGTTTAGCTTTATATTCGTGCCAATGAGGCTCAGAGCCGAAGCTCTTGGCCTTGTTAAATTGTTTCCGGCATGATATTCGGAGCGAGTCCAAATCGTAGGACCACCAATGTGGCCTGTGTTTACCGCGTGGTTTTGGCACTGGACAAGCCTGTCCTAGAGCATTTGAGAGCGCCGATGTAAATGTAGTAACAAGATCCTCCAGCTCCTCTACTGATGAGGGGGCTTGTGAGGGCAGTACTGGGAGGTCTCTGTCTAATATTTCATTGTGTAACTGCCAATCAGTGTTACGTGGATTGCGTTTCATGATTGGTTGTTCTACAATAAAGTCTAAAACCATTTCTATGTAACGGTGGTCGGAGAAAGAATGTTCTTCCAGAACCCGCCATTTTCTGACCCACTCATAAGCGCCTTCACTACAGAGAGTGAGGTCTATGACCTCCCTGCGGGTCTTAGTGATAAAAGTAGGCTCATTACCCACGTTGCAAATCACCAGGTTGGTTGTTAAGAGGTAATCAAACAGAGACTCGCCCCTGGCATTGATGTCGGAGCTCCCCCATTGGACATGGTGAGCATTAGCGTCCGCTCCAATAATAAGATTACCCGTGCAGAAATTTGACACCAGGTCTTTCACCTCCATTTGTGGTGGGGGTTCTTCGGCGTCGTAGGGCATATAGACCGACGCCACCGTCAGGCGGGTGCTGTCGACCGTTAGACTGATAGCGGTAATATCACCATTGGTGTAGTTAGGTAGGAGAAAGGAGTTCAACTCAGACTTGACCAAAATACACGTTCTGACTTTGCTCTCCTCGCTGGCTCGAATGAGCTTGAAGCCCTTAGTCCCCAATCCGCAGATTCTCGAGCTATTGACCCAGGGTTCTTGGATGAGGACCACATCCACGTCGCCTTTAGAAAGACGACTACTTAAAGCAGCCGAAGCTACTTTAGATTTGTGCAGATTAATCTGAAGCACCACCAACATGAGAGCGCACAGACTTCCCTGCCGTCCCCATATCGTCGAGGTTTGCCCCATCCCGGAGGTTGCCTATCAACGACGAGTTGTTCCGATTAACTGCCCGATATGGCGTTGCAGGAGTCTTGCTGTCTGCAGCGTTAGATGTTAATCGCTCAGCGTTGGCTGCTACCACCGTGACGTCGAGGGCTTCCTCGTCCTGTAGGCTGTCCTCCATCTCCGAGTTGTTCACAGCACTATCGCCAAGGGACGTGGCGGATAACATGCTTTCCGCATCGGAATCCTCCGCTTCCTCTTCTGGTAATTCGTTTTCCGGTTCCCCCGGAGCAGCCGAGAAGGCAGCGCGCTGAGCATCACCACGATATACGTGGATAACGATCTGGCCTACGCTGTAGTGTACTAGGCCATTGCACCTTTTGAGGGGCTCGATTGACTCTTTATTCATGGTGAACACCACCTGTCTGTCGGGCCCTACCGCATCCCCGACCAGATTGACACTCCAGTCATGCGTTGGCAGGGACGGATTCATTAGCCGTAGCATCCCGAGAATTCTCTCGGGTTCGTCAGGGATGGCCGGAATCCACGCCCTTGCCCTTGGACGAGCTGGAATGTCCTTCCAGTCGACGACCTCTATCTTTGCGCCCTTGTAGACTTCACCCAGCTTAGCAGCTGCTGCCTTGTACAGTGCTACGGTTTTTGCATCCTCGCATGCGAGTAATTTAATCTGACCCTGGTGCCAACCCGCATCCGTTACTCGCGCCGAACTACCCGGAAACTCTGGAGCAACATTGAGAAGAATGTTGCCGAGTTCATTTCGCACGTAACGCCACCGGTCCTTAGGGATGGCCAGGCGGTCATTGCCTCGGTCCAGGACGCCTATAAGGATCCTGTCCTTGGTTACCTCAGCAAAGCTTAGTTTGCCCGCTCCAGGGGTATTCTGATGCCGCTTGGGAGGGGGATTCAACTCCAGGTCCGATCTCTGGCCAAAGAGTAACTTGTATATAAAATTTTATGCAAATATCTCAATTTTTACTCAAGTTATCGTGTACACAGACGGACGAACATGCCTGAATGAAATACTCTTTTCTAACTAAGAACTTTCATATATGGAACTCTATATCTATCTCGATTATTTTGTGCCGTTACAAACTACCGTTATGTGAACAAAAGTAATATACCCTTGTACTAGTACTACATAGTACGCTGGGTATAAAAAACTTGTACGGTTTGTGACCACAAAAAATCTGTGGCAATATGGCAAGAAAAGTTCAAATATACTTTTGTCTATGTATAAAATAGTGTTGTGTAAATTTGTATGTATTCACTAAATAAAATTTCCTGTAGGGGGCCCGTTAATTTCGATCCCCCGGGCCCGGAATTCCTGTCGACGGTCCTGCTGAGGGGGGTCATATATTGGCTTTGAAAGGTGTCACCATGGTTAGGTGTCACCATGGTCACCGCGGCAATATCGAGGAGGTCGTACTTTTAGTTGTGGTGGATAATAACACCGCATCAAACATAATCGGACTAGACTGGTTCAGTAAATTAAAGTTTCGTGTTGACATTCCAACACATCTCGATGCGAATCAGTGCTACTCGGCGGTCCGCTCTCAAAGGGGAAAACTCTCCTTATCTCTTACTGACATGGCAAAGTAGTTATCGCTCCTCTTTACTGATGAACTTAGGTTGTGACCCACATTTAAAGCTGATGTGTCACTCAAGCCAGGCGCGAGACATAAGTTTAGTAAGCCGTTTAACCTCCCATTTACATATCTCGAAGAAGTGCATAATGAATTGAGCCGGCTTGTCAAAGTGACGTCTTAAACCCAATCAACACCACCGAGTGGGCAGCGCCCATTGTCATAGTACGAAAACGAAACAACAAAATACCTATCTGCGCTAATTTCAAAATAAGTCTCAATTCACAAATACAAATTGATCGTTATCCGTTATCTCGAATAAAGAGACTGTTGAACAAACTTCAAGGGGGTCAACAATTTACAAAAATTGATTTAAGTGAAGCTTATCGCCAAATTGAGCTCTACGAGACCCCAAAAAATTATATGGTGATTAACACACCATTCGGTTTATGTCAATAACAGAGAAATACCCATTTGGCGTTGCCAGGAATATTTCAGAGGTTCATGGAGCAGCTCATAGCTGTCATTCCTTGCTGCGCAGTATACCTTGACGATGTAATTATCACGGGTGAGAGTGATGAGTATCACCTCGCAAATGTTCGGATAATTTTCCGACGCCTAGAAAATAATGGGCTTCGATGTCGTCAAGATGTACATTTGCTCTACCGCAAATTGAACACGTAGGGCATGTAATCAACTCAAAGGGTATTCGCCGTTCTCCGAAACGCTTAGAGACGATTCATCTAATCCCCATACCAAAAGACCTACAAGTTCATTCCTAACTTCTCATCGAAGGCATCGGCACTAAATATTTCAAGGGGGCAAGGACAAGATTTCTCATAGGAATTTCTCATGGAAACCGTTTTTAATACTGAAAAACGACATTATCAAAGCCGCGCAGCTGGTTCGTCACAATGAAAAGCTTTTAATTACTCTAGCAACTGATGCGTCAAAGTATGGTATTAGCGCTGTCGTTCGAATCCAAAACCTTGAACAAAAACCAAGAAAACTATTCACAAATAGAGAAGGAAGCGCTTTCAATAGTGTTCGGTGTCACTCGCTTTCACCAGTATCTGTATGAGCGGGACTTCGAATTGACCAGTGCCCATCAACCGCTTACCACGATCTTCAACCCTAATAAAAAATTGCCTGTCGCAACGTCGCATCGACTCCAAAGGTGGGCCATATTTCTATAGGCAAATGATTATACCATGAGTAAAGCCATGTCAAGTGATCCCTGATTTTTCGATTAAATCACGGATTTTTGAAAATCCATCATAGCCAGGTAGTGGGACAAATTTTCCATCCTCAGGGATTAGGGTATCGGGTTCGACGTCTCCCTCGCAATTTAGCAGTGAGGAGAAGTACTCCCTCCAAAATTTAGGTACACCCTGTACGTCGGTTACTAGGTCGCCATTATTGTCCTTACAGGAACTTGCCCCGGTCTTAAAACCTTCCGTCATCCACCGGATGTTCATAGAATTTTCGGGTTCAAGGTTCCGATTCTTTGAATAAACCCCTCCTCCAACTCTGCCGTCTGACTTCGAGCCGTCGGTACCTATAAATGGAAGTGTCGCCATAAGTGGCGGGACTCCGATCCGTCCTCTCCCATTCTTCCCTGCTGGGAATGTTTATTTTAAAACCGCTATCTCTGACTGTTGTGGTCGCACAACGATCTGTGCTCAGCGGAAGAAAGCTGTAGGATCCCAAAATACTGGAGTGTCCAGTAGGTCCTGCGCCCCAGCTGGACGTTCTCCTTAGTCGCAGAGCCGATGCTGCTGCTACCCGGTGCTCTCTCTGGCTTCGTCAGCCAAGTTCCGTCGCACGCCATTCAGTTTTGGTAGGTTTAACGGTGCACCCTGGGACCGAGCGTGCTCAAAATTCAGTTTTGAAGTAATGAGTTTTTCAAAAAAAACAAAAACCCCGTATTGTTCCCTATAAAATTCTACACTTCTGGCCCAATTTTCAGCTTTCTATCGTTTTTCATTTGAGAGTTGTCCATACACAAACATGGCAAGTCTTCCAAAAAATAATTTTTTTCAAAGTGAGAAATTTTAATGTGTATTTGAAATAGTTCGTATAAGAGAAGGATGTACAATTTCATTATTCTGCTTTTTCCATAACACTAAGTGAATCATATATAATCGATTAGTGTTTGGAACTAGATGTTTTAAAAAATAAATTTTTAGTACAAAACTAAACGTAACTCTTTTTTTAATATATTTTTTTCAAAATGATTTTTTTTTTCATTTGCGAAAAAACGTAGCAAATGATGAATTTCATATCAAACCCAATATGCATTGAACCCGACCCCCTCAGGTTTTGATGAAATTTTGAATGGAGGTACATCTTACCTACCCAAACACAAGAGTAGCCGGTATAATCAGCGAGTAGGTCGTTATCTTCTTATGTGTTGTACAAAATCGTCCACAAATGTGTTTGTAGTAGAGGAAACAGTTTCGAGATTACATCTTAGTGGTATGTTCCATTTTTTGTAAACGACTTCTTAAATCGAATTTTTTTGGTAATATTCCAACATCATCGTTCGAAGCTTCGTTAAATTATCGTCGCTTTTTTCTATATTACCATTACAGACAACGAATTTAAGAACATCTTTATAGTTTCTGAAATTATGTTAACCTTCCATCGATTTCAAACCGGATTTTTCGGATATCAGTTTTACATTCTGATGCAATGTGCACACACGAACATTTTGCTGGTTTCCAACCCCAAGTTTGATACAATTCTCTGGTCGCAACATGGTTAATTTTGTAAATCCTAATTGAAGTGAAGGATGTATTTTTTCTAAATTCATAGTAAGTTTCACGAAGCGATGACAGCATTAGTCTTTTTTGAACTTTCTCGCGTATGTTTCCTTTTCTTACTACAATTGAGTCCTGTGACTGAGGCATGGACCATACGTATGGCAGCTAATGTTGCATGCAACAAAAACAAAGAGTACCGCCGATGACTTCTGATACCACTTTTATCAAACGTTGGAGTTCTTAAAAGGAACTCAGAAATCACCGCCAGCACTCCCCCCACTGTCTTGTCACTTAGGCACATATCGCTCGTTGCTTGCAACAAGCGATGTTGCCCTCGCGACCCTAACTCTGTCCGTGAGAAGGAAAAATTACGAGAGTGAAAGAGATAGGAAAACTGAAAATACTATAAAGGAAAGTAAAAGAAAGTACGAGAAAAAGAAAATTAGAAAGTAAAAAAAATTAAAATTAGGAACTTATGTGGAAATTGGAACTTTAAACTAGTGGGCTATACCGTTGGGCGCCATTGTTACGTAACTGCCTGGTGCGGGAGAGGAGTAATGGCGGGTTGGCATGGTTGTAGCCCGGCTGAGGCTCGTCGGCATGGGGGCGCAGTTCTTGCCACTTCTCCTTTGCCAACAGTTGCGAAGCAAAATTAGAGTTCATGCCTGGGGAAGGAATATATGCAAAAAAAGAAATAGAGATAAAGAAAAAGCGGTAGAAAACCAGTCCGAATCAGGTGGAGCCGTCCCACCCCTCCTGTTCACGAGATGTGAACAGCCTTTGGACTCTACTATGGCTCCGCTTCCCGAGTAGAGTCCCCTTTAACCTGACTAGTGTCCGTCTTTGGGTGTTTACTTACTTTGCATACTTGCCACAACCACCGCAACTTACCATCAGTTGCCACAAGGGCAACACTGGCACCAACAAATATATGTCCTTAGCCAGACATTTTACAAGTTAATCTGCCCAAAAAAATTAAAATCCTCAACCCATATACTTCAACAGAAATTTTCTTTGGAATTTACAACATCCAATAATTAACAATCTTTATTCATGTAACTGTTAAGACTAAAGAAAAACCCTTACGCTAATTAAAAATTCATTCTTGATACAAAAATTACCATTAATTACTTTCTAATCCTAATGCTTAAAAGATATTCAAATTTTTATTAAGTAGTCGTCTTTCAAAAGGCGACGTGGATGTGCTCCTCATCAATAGTTCGAGAGTCTGCGGATTGGGGACTAAGGGCTTCAAGCCAGCGAGGAGAGCAAAGTCAGAACGTGTATTTTGGTCAAGTCCCAGTTGAACTCCTTTCTCCTACCTAACTACACCAATGGTGATATTACCGCTATCAGTCTAACGGTCGGCAGCACCCGCCTGACGGTGGCGTCGGTCTATATGCCCTACGACGCCGAAGAACCTCCACCACAAACGGAGGTGATAGACCTGGTGTCAAATTTCTGCACGGGTAATCTTATCATTGGAGCGGACGCTAATGCTCACCATGTTCAATCGGGGAGCTCCGATATCAATGCCAGGGGCGCGTTACAGTTACACAATGAAATATTAGACAGAGACCTACCAGTACTGCCCTCACAAGCTCCCTCATCAGTAGAGGAGCTGGAGGATCTTGTTATTAAATGCTCTAGGACAGTCTTGTCCAGTGCCAAAACCACACGGTAAACACAGGCCACATTGGTGGTCCTACGATTTGGACTCGCTCCGCAAATTATCCCGGAAACAATTTAACAAGGCCGAGAGCCTCATTGGAACGAATATAAGCCAAACTAAGTGCCTACAAAAAAGTTCTGAGACAGGCGAAGAGAACCTCGTGGAGAAATTTCTGCACTGGCGTCGAAAAGGTCGACGACACAGTGAGACTTAGACGAGTCCTCTCGAAAAGTCAAACAGCCATCAGCTATTTGCGAAAACCTGACGGATCCTGGACCAGCACGGAAGAGGAAACCCTTGAGCTGCTCTTGAATACACATTTCCGGGGAACCTGCATGACGCACCACTAGCACCTGCCACAAACCTGGAAGTAAATATACCCATCACTGAGGAAAGGGTAAGTTGGGCAGTTAAGAGTTTTGAACCGTATAATGCTGCCGGGCCAGACGGGATTATCCCTGAGCAAGTTATAAACATATTGGAGACATCAGCTAAATGGCTGGTATTTCTCTTCACAGCCTGCCTGGCTTTCAACCACATTCCGGGCTCCTGGAGAAGCGCCACGGTAGTGTTTATCCCTAAGGCTGGGAAGGCATCCCACTACGAGCCAAAAGCTACATACCGATCAGTCTATCGTCCTTTGTACTCAAAGCCTTTGAGAGGATACTAAGCGACTACCTCTCAACGACTATTGATAGCGACCTTATCTCAAGCTATCAGCATGCATACACCAAGGGTAAATCAACAGAAACTGCTCTGCACAGCCTAGAATCTGGCATTGAGAAATCGCTGTGTGAAAAGGACTACTGTCTCGTGGCCTTCCTAGACATTGACGGGGCTTTCAACAATATAAGCCCGGAGGCTATCAACTCCGCTCTACATAATCTGGGCGTAGATAGACCTCTAACTGGTTTAATTGACCAACTTCTAAGAGGAAGGAAAATAGCTTCTTCACGTTATCACGCTATGTCACAAGGGGAACGCCCCAGGGTGGTGTTCTTTCCCCGCTTTTATGGAAACTCACAGTCAACTCGTTGCTACGTGACACAAGCTGGGAGGGCGGTAATATAGTGGCATACGCAGACGAATTAGCTATTGCTAATGATGCAAGTAGCACTGCGAGAAGTTTCAAAGTGGCCCTCTCGCTGCGGACTTAGTATCAACCCGGGAAAGTGGAACTTGTCCTCTTCACCAACCGGTACAAAATACCACCACCAAGCCTACCAGAACTAGATATCACGCGCCTGGGCTTGTCGGATAAAGCCAAGTTTCTAGGCATAGTTCTCGACAAGAAATTGAATTGGAAGGAGAATGTTCTTCAGCGCCAGAAAAAAAGCTTGCATCGCTCTTTACACATGCAAAAGAGCCATTGGCAAAAAATGGGGGCTCACCCCTGGAGTATGCAGCTGGATCTACACGGCGATCATTCGCCTAATCATGCTGTATGGAGTCTTCGTATGGTGGCCTGCGCTGAGCAAGGCAACATACCTGAATCTGTTGCGGAAAGTCCATAGATCCAATATGATCTGTATAAGCGGTGCGCTAAGGACAACGCCCAACGAAGCCCTCCAGGTCATTCTGGGCATTTTGCCACTTGATGTGGAAGGGTTTCGGTCAGCGGCGGCATCAGCTCTGCGCCTAAGGGAAACCTCCAGCTGGGGTGCGGGTACTATTGGACACTCCAGTATTCTGTAACCTTACAGCTTTGTCCCTCTAAGCACAGATCGTTGTGCGACCACTACAGTCGGGGATAACTGTTTCAAAATAAACATTCCCAGCAGAGAAGACTGGGAGAGGACGGATTGGTGTCCCGAAACAAATGGCGGCGCTTCCATAAACACCGACGGCTCGAAGTTGGACGGCAGAGTTGGAGGAGGGGTTTATTCAAGGGATTTGGACCTGGAGCTCTCCTCCAGACTACCTGATCATTGTAGCGTCTTTCAAGCGGAAGTCTCGGCAGTCCTGGACGCCTCGGCCTGGATAAGCAAACGGGTTATCGGAGAAGATATCGTTATTTTCCGCGATAGCCAAGCGGCCATCAAATCCCTTGGCTCATACACGTTCAACTCTGAACTGACGCTCAGCTGTCGTCGATCTCTTCAGGATATGGCCCAACAGAACCGCGTAAACCTCATATAGGTCCCGGTACATAGGGAAATTGAGGGAAACTGTAAAGCAGACGAGCTTGCCAAGCAGGGCACGACCAAGCAGGTTCTTCAGGATAAAGAGCCCTTAGGTATGCCGTTTGCCACATGCAACCTAATGCTGAAGGCGCACACACTCCGCTAAGCCAAAGAAAGATGGCTGCAATCCCCAGGGTGCCGGATATCGAAACAAACCTGGCCAAAATGGGATCTTAAAAGGTCTAGACGCATTTATGCCCTAACTAGGAGGGAAATCTCCATATTGATAGGGGTATTAACCGGTCACTGCCTCATTGGTAGGCATGCAGAAAGGATAGGTGTGCCCTACCGACTATGCTGCAGGAGTTGCAAAGATGATGAGGAGGAGGAAACAGTGGAGCACCTCATATGCCACTGTCCGGCTTTAAGCGGCGTGAGAACGCGCTTTTTGGAGTTCCCTTCCTGGATAGCCTAAGCCAGATCGCGGAACTGGACATAAAGGATTTGATGGCCTTCATAAAGTCATCTAAGTGGTTCGAGGAGGATGGCCGGGTCCCGGGACTGACTTTCATTGTATTGGTGGTATCACAACGGGCCTTTCAAAACTGGCCTAAGTGTGCCTCTGCGGCAGCCACTTGAACCTAAGCTAACTCAAGAGATCCATCCTAAAGCGGAGAAAGCAATGATAACTACACACGTTACCCTCCCGGCAGGACCACTTCCTGGTGATACGATTGAGCGCCATCACACATTCAAATCGACTGTGGCAAAAACTACAATCCCAGCAACAACACCATCTTATAAGAGTGGTATATGGAGGGAAGAATGTGGTATATGGAAGGCCACATACGGTGATATTACACAAAATATATGGAGGGTACACAGCCAAACAAATAGTGGAATACTGAGAAGTGATCACAAATTGAAGCAAGGCGAGATGGAAACCTATATCCGGGATAAAGGTTTTTCCATCATTTAGCACAAATATGAATACACGAAAACAAGTGTACGGTAAAATGAGATTTTAAAAATTAATATATATAATTAAAGACATTCATATTTTTGGCCTTGGAAATATGTTTAAGAGTTCATAAACATCTCTTTTCAAAATTCTGCCAAGGTGTAAAAACCAAAATTAATAAATAACTAAAAGTAAAACAAATACTATAAAGAAATAATTGTAAGCAAGTAAAATTAATACAGTCCACTAAAATTGAAGGAAATATTGAAATAAATAAATAGGTAGGTAGGTAGGTAGAAGTGGCTGCCGCAAAGGCACACCTAGGCCAGTAATAAAAGGCCCGTTGTGATACCACCAAACACTAGGAAAGTCAGTCCCGGGGCCCGGCCATATGGAAAATCCCAGTGCTGTCGGGACTCTCCATATAGCCGAAACCCGGGACTGACACTCCTAACCGACACCGCTACCCCTCCTCGAACCATTTTGATAACTTGATGAAGGCCATCAAGTCCTTTATGTCCAGCTCCGCGACCTGGCTTAAGCTAACCAGGAAGGGAACTCCCAGAGAGCGCCTTCTCGCTCCGCTTAAGGCCGGGCAGTTGCAGATGAGGTGCTCCACCGTTTCCTCTTCCTCATCATCTTTGCAACTCCTGCAGCATCGTCGGTAGGGAACGCCTAGCCTTGCTGCGTGCCTACCAATAAGGCAGTGCCCGGTTAAAACACCTATTAATATGGAGATTTCCTTCCTTTTTAGGGCGTATATGTGTCTAGATCTTTTAAGATCGCATTTTGGCCAGGTTTGCTTGGATATCCGGCACCCTGGGGCTTGTAGCCATCTTTCGTTGGCTTCGCGGAGTGTATGCTCCTTCAGCATTAGCTTGCACGTGGCAAACGGCATACCTATGCGCTCTTTATCTTGAAGAATCTGCTTGGTCGTGCCCTGCCTGGCAAGTTCGTCTGCCCTACAGTTTCCCTCAATGTCCCTGTGTCCCGGGACCCATGTGAGGTTCACGCGGTTCTGTTGGGCCATCTCTTGAAGAGATCGACGACAGCTGAGCGTCAGTTCAGAGTTGAACGAGTAAGAGCCAAGGGATTTGATGGCCGCTTGGCTGTCGCTGAAAATACAGATATCCTGTCCGATGGTGCGTTCACCTATCCAAGTCACGGCGTCCATGATTGCAGAAACTTTAGCCTGGAAGACGCTGCAGTGATCAGGTAGTCTAAAGGAGAGTTCTAGGTCCAAATCCCTTGAGTAAACCCCTCCTCCGACTCTGCCGTCCAACTTCGAGCCGTCGGTGTATATAAAAGTGCCGCCATTAGTAGCGGGACACCGATCTATGTTCTCCCAGTCTTCCCTGCTGGGAATGTTTATTCTAAAACAACAATCTCCGACTGTTGTGGTCGCACACCGATCTGTGCTCAGAGGGAGAAAGCTGTAAGATCTTAGAATACAGGAGTGTCCAAAAGTGCTTGCGCCCCAGACGGACGTTTCCCTTAGACGCAGAGCCGATGCTGCTGCTGCCCGGTACCCTTCCAGATCGAGTGGCAAAAAGCCAAGAATGGCCTGGAGAGCTTCATTGGGCGTTGTTCTTAACGCCCCGCTTATACAGATCATGCTCGATCTGTGGACTTTTCCTAACAGATTTAGGTTTGTTGCCTTTCCTAGCGCAGGCCACCATACCACGACTCCATACAGCATAATTGGCTGGATTATCGCAGTGTAGATACATCTGAAAATTTTGGGGCTGAGCCCCCATTTTTTACCAATGGCTCTTTTACACGTGTAAAGTGCAATGCACGCTTTCCTCTGGCGCTGGATGACATTCTCCTTCCAGTTAAGCTTTCTATCTAGAACTGTGCCTAGGAATTTGGCTTTATCAGCTAAGTTCAGGCGCACGCCATCTAGTTCTGGTAGGTTCAGCGGTGGTATCTTGTACCGCCTGGTATAAAGGACAAGCTCCACCTTTCCCGGGTTGATGCTAAGTCCGCAGCGAGAGGACCATGAAGAAACTTCTCGCAGTGCTACTTGCATCAAGTCACACAGGGTTTGTGGGAATTTGCCCCTATATGCAATAGCTAAATCGTCTGCATATGCCACTATCTTCCCGCCCCCCCACCTTGTGTCTCTTAGCAGCGAGTTTACGGTGAGGTTCCATAGGAGCGGGGAGAGAACACCACCCTGAGGCGTTCCTCTTGTGACATAGCGTGAAAGATCAACTGTTCCCAGTGAAGAAACTATTTTCCTTCCCTTTAGTAGTTGATCAATTAGACCAATAAGAGACCTATTTATGCCCAGGTTTGTTAAAGCAGTGTTAATAGCCTCCGGCCTTATATTGTTGAAAGCCCCTTCGATGTCCAGAAAGGCCACGAGACAGTACTCCTTTTCGTGCAATGATTTTTCAACAATAGAGACTAGGCTGTGGAGCGCAGTTTCCGTTGATTTACCCTTGGTGTATGCATGTTGATAGCTAGAAATAAGGTTGCTATCAATAGTAGAGGAGAGATAATCGCTAATTATCCTCTCGAAGGTTTTAAGTGCAAAAGACGAGAGACTGATCGGTCTGTAGTCTTTAGGCTCATAGTGTGAGGCCTTCCCAGCCTTTGGAATAAAGACTACCGTGGCGCTTCTCCAGGAGCACGGAATGTAATTAAGAGCCAGGCAGGCTGAATAGAGAACTACCAGCCATTTAGCTGATATTTCCAGCGTGTTTATAAGTTGTGCGGGGAAAATCCCGTCTGGCCCAGCTGCCTTGAACGGCTCAAAGCTTTTGATTGCCCACCTTACCCTTTCCTCCGTAATGGGTATGTTTACCGCCAGGTTTGTTGCAGATGCTACAGGCTCATCATACAAGTTCCCCGGAAAGTGTGTGTTCAGGAGCAGCTCCAGGGTTTCCCCTTCCGTGCTCGTCCAAGATCCGTCAGGCTTCCGTAAAAAGCTAATGGCTGTTTGAGTTTTTGATAGCACTCGTCTAAGTCTCGCTGTATCATCGACTTTTTCGACCCCGGTGCAGAAATTTCTCCTCGAAGTTCTCTTCGCTTGCCTTAGAGCCTTTTTATAGGCCCTCAGTTTAGCTTTACATTCGAGCCATTCAGGCTCCGTACCGATGCTCTTGGCCTTGTTAAATTGCTTCCTGCATGATATACGGAACGAATCCAGGTCGTAAGACCACCAGTGGGGTCTATGTTTGCCGCGTGGTTTTGGTACTGGACAAGCCTGCTCTAGGGCATTTGAGAGCGCCGTTGTAAAGGTCGTTACCAGGTCATCCAGTTCTCCCACTGATGAGGGGGCTTGTGGAGGTAATACTGGTAGGTCCCTAGCTAATATTTGGTTATGTAGCTGCCAGTTAGTGTTGCGTGGATTTCGTTTCATAACTGGCTGCTCAACAATAAAGTCTAACACAATTTCTATGTACCGATGGTCAGAAAATGAATGCTCATCAAGAACACGCCATTTTCTGACCCACTCATAAGCGCCTTCGCTACAAACAGTGAGGTCTATAACCTCCCTACCAGCTTTAGTTATAAAAGTAGGCTCGTTACCCACGTTACAAACCACCAGGTTAGTTGTTAGTAGGTAGTCAAACAGAGACTCGCCCCTAGCGTTAATATCGGAGCTTCCCCACTGGACGTGATGAGCATTAGCGTCAGCTCCAATAATAAGATGGCCCGTACAGAAATTATCCACCAGATCTTTCACCTCCTTTTGTGGAGGAGGTTCTTCGGCGTCATAGGGCATATAGACCGACGCCATCGTTAGGCTGGTGCTGCCGACTGTTAAGCTGGCAGCTGTAACGTCACCATTTGAGTAGTTGGGTAATAGAAAGGTGTTTAGCTCAGACTTTACCAAAATACAGGTTCTGACCTTGCCCTCATCATTGGCTTGGATGAGCTTGTACCCCTTAGTCCCCAATCCACAGATCCTAGAGCTATTGACCCAGGGCTCTTGGATAAGGACCACGTCTACGTCGCCTTTAGAAAGACGACTGCTTAAAACAGCCGAGGCTGCTTTAGATTTGTGCAGATTTATCTGAAGCACCACCAACATGAGAGAGCTCAGACATCCCTACCGCCAGCGTGTCGTCGAGGTCTGGCCTGTTCCGGGGGCTGTCTCTCAACGAGGAGTTGTTCAGAGCACCTGCACGATTTGGCGTGGCGGGAACCCTGCTGTCTGAAGCAGCATCAACGTTAGTGTGCTCAGGTTTAGCCACGATCGTGACGTCGAGGCCTTCTTGGCAAGCAGGCTTTCTTCTATCGCCGAGTTGTTCGCAGCACCATCGCAATTTGACGTGGCGGATAACATACTTTCCGCGTCGGACTCCTCTGCTTCCCCTTCCGATGCCTCGATCTCCGAGTCCTCCGGAGCGTCCGGAATAGCAGCGCGCTGTGCATCGCCACGGTATACGTGGATCACGATCTGACCCAAGCCGTAATGCACTCGTCCGTTGCACCGTTTAAGGGGCTCGAGCGCCTCCTTATTCAGAGTGATAACCACCTGTCTATTGGGCCCAACCACATCATCGACCAGATTGACGCCCCAATCCTGCGTCGGGAGAGACGGATTCCAGACCTGCAGCATCTCAAGAATATTCTCGGGTTCTGCAGGGACGGCAGGAATCCATGCCCTTGCCCTTGGCCGAGCAGGAATGTCCTTCCAGTCGACGACATCTAGTCTTGCCCCTGGATAGACTTCACCCAGTCTTGCAACTGCTGCCTTATACAGTGCGACAGTTCTTGCATCCTCGCACGCGAATATTTTGATCTGACCTTGGTGCCAGCCCGCGTCAGTACCTCGCGGCGGACTACCCGGAGACTCACGCATTAAGTGGAGGAGGGCCCTGCCCATTTCATTTCGGACATACAGCCACTGGTCTTTGGGGATGGACCAACGGTCGTTACCTCGGTCAATGAAACCTATAAGGATTCTGTCCTTGGTTACTTCAGCAAAACTGAGTTTTCCCACTACGGGGTTGACCTTATGCCGCTTCGGATGGGGGTCTACCTCTCCGTCCGATCTCTGGCGTTTAAAGGGATTACCGTTCACCCTCTTAGGCACATAGGGCCTCTGGAAATTTGGTATCAGAGCTTTCGCTTCCTCCACCATCTTCCTTTCTTCCGGCGACAGCTTCTCCTGCGATGCTCCCTCATATTTTTTAAGGATCCTTGCGGCCTTTCTTTTATCCCAGTACGCAAAGCGTCGGGGAGATGCCTCTTTGGGGGGATTCAGACTCGTAGTTGCCATCGCGGTCTCTCCCTTTGCGGCGTCGTCCTTCTCTTTCGAAACTCTGAAACCAGGTCGTGAGACCATTGCCCCAGATGTGAAGAGATTGGGTTTCGTACCAGCGCTTGATGGAAGTTTAGCTTCCGCATTTTTCTGCTTGACTGCGTAGGCAGCCGCACTGTTGCTTGCTCCCATCAAGTCACTCTTACTTGGTAGCAGTTTGGGGGATGACTGACCCGTAGTTTCCATCGCTGTCGGCCTCCCAGTTAACTTTGAGGCGGAGTTTGTCCTCCGGCGTTGTGTTTTCGCTTGCTCCAGCATAGTTCTTCTCTGCTGCGGAGTAAACGAAGCCGTTAATTGCTTTGTATTTTGTGTGTTCTTCATCTTGTTCGTACGACCCCTCGCCGGACAAGGCCAGCTTAGGGTCAAGGGTAGTGTAAGGGGAAGTGTGTCGTCCGCCGCGGCAGAGCCCCATACCGCGGTAAGACCATAGTTACTCCCTGAGGCGGCCCGGTATCAGTGAGGCTCCGTTCGACTACAGCCACGATTTGCCTCCCGGCTGCAAACGTCCAATAGGCACGGTATCGCATAAAACCCTGGATTGGGAGGGAAAAGTTTTGCACATTTATATAGCGAGCCGCTTGCTTCAAGACAGACGCCCGCTTACAGCCGCACCTCTTGGTGTACAGACGCTGCGAAAAAGACCCCGGTAAGCCCTTAAACCAAGTATGTCAGAGTGGCCCCCCCGGGGCTCCCTCTCTTTCTGCCGCGAGCCTAGGTAGCTCAACGTTGCCCAGAGTGCACGAACGAGGACGCAAGAGTCGGGATTGAGCGCGGTCACTCAGCAACCACACCCCATTACACTCCAATAAATAAAATAAATAAATAAATAAACATTTTCCCCCTGGCAGTATGTTTAAGTATAAATGCACTTAAACATTTAGACATACATACACACTAGAGTGACCACAAAACATATGGGATTTGCAAAAGTATTGAATTTTTTCGCTCCCCGCGCATTTTATGATAGCTTGACAATAGAAAATAAGATCTGCATAAAAATCTGACCACCTGTAGTGGGAAATAGCCACGCGCATTTGACCCAAAGTCCATAAATTAACCTAAAAATTATACATGGCTTTAAACAATGATTTTCGGAGAAATAATGTATTAATAATTTTTATACAAAATGAAACTGGGAACATATTCTCCATAATATTTATACCTACCGTTATCCTTTCAGGACATATTGAGTCCTGAAAGTGAAATTTAAATTTTTTTCTTTGTTAAAAAGGCAAAAATAAATATTTAAAAAATAGAGAATTGCATAAACTATACATCATTTAATAGGTTATTTAAAGTAGTTTTACACATCATAATTTTTTTTTTAATTTACATGCACTATTATAGTCATAGTATAATAGTATCGTGCTTTCCTTTGCCGTTTTATGTTCATCACGAATAAAATAAAATAAATAGCTTAACACATCTCTTCTGCTTGGAAGCATATTTCCATTCAAAGAGTTTTTTTCCAGCCTGTGTTTAAAAAAGATACTCTTACATTACACAAGAAAAGCCTTACATAGCACTTAGCTCGTAAGATATTATTAGGTTAGGTTAGGTTCAAGTGGCTGCCGCAGAGGCACACTTAGGCCAGTTTTGAAAGGCCCGTTGTGATACCACCAACACAAGGAAAGTCAGTCCCGGGACCCAGCCAAATGGAAAATCCCTGAGTTGTTGGGATTTTCCACATAGCAGAATCCCGGGACTGACACTCCTAAACCGACACCGTTACTCCTCCTCGAACCACTTAGATGACTTTATGAAGGCCATCAAGTCCTTTATGTCCAGTTCCGCGATCTGGCTTAGGCTATCCAGGAACGGAACTCCCAAAAAGCGCGTTCTCGCGCCGCTTAAAGCCGGACAGTTGCAGATGAGGTGTTCCACTGTTTCCTCCTCCTCATCATCTTTGCAACTCCTGCAGCATCGTCGGTAGGGCACACTTAGCCTTTCTGCATGCCTACCAATGAGGCAGTGACCGGTTAATACCCCTATCAATATGCAGATTTCCCTCCTAGTTAGGGCATAAATGCGTCTAGACCTTTTAAGATCCCATTTTGGCCAGGTTTGTTTCGATATCCGACACCCTGGGGATTGCAGCCATCTTTCGTTGGCTTGACGGAGTGTGTGCTCCTTCAGCATTAGTTTGCATGTGGCAAACGGCATACCTAAGCGCTCTTTATCCTGAAGAACCTGCTTGGTCGTGCCCTGCCTGGCAAGCTCGTCTGCCTTACAGTTTCCCTCAATGTCCCTATGTCCCGGGACCCATATGAGGTTTACGCGGTTCTGTTGGGCCATCTCCTGAAGAGATCGACGACAGCTGAGCGTCAGTTCAGAGTTGAACGTGTATGAGCCAAGGGATTTGATGGCCGCTTGGCTATCGCTGAAAATAGCGATATCTTCTCCGATAACACGTTTGCTTAACCAGGCCGCGGCGTCTAGGATTGCCGAGACTTCCGCCTGGAAGACGCTACAATGATCAGGTAGTCTGAAGGAGAGCTCAAGGTCCAAATCCCTTGAATAAACCCCTCCTCCAACTCTGCCGTCCAACTTCGAGCCGTCGGTGTATATGGAAGTGCCACCATTTGTTTCGGGACACCAATCCGTCCTCTCCCAGTCTTCTCTGCTGGGAATGTTTATTTTGAAACAGCTATCACCGACTGTAGTGGTCGCACAACGATCTGTGCTTAGAGGGAGAAAGCTGTAAGATTCCAGAATACTGGAGTGTCCAATAGTACCCGCCCCCCAACTGGAGGTTTCTCTTAGGCGCAGAGCTGATGCCGCTGCTGACCGAAACCCTTCCAGATCAAGTGGCAAAATGCCCAGAATGACCTGGAGGGCTTCGTTGGGCGTTGTCCTTAGCGCACCGCTTATACAGATCATATTGGATCTATGGACTTTCCGCAACAGATTCAGGTATGTTGCCTTGCTCAGCGCAGGCCACCATACGACGACTCCATATAGCATGATTGGACGAATGATGGCCGTGTAGATCCAACTGCATACTCTAGGGCTGAGCCCCCATTTTTTGCCAATGGCTCTTTTGCATGTGTAAAGAGCGATGCAAGCTTTCTTCTGGCGCTGAAGAACATTCTCCTTCCAATTCAGTTTCCTGTCCAGAACTATGCCTAGAAACTTGGCCTTATCCGACAAGCCCAGGCGCGTGCCATCTAGTTCTGGTAGGCTTAGTGGCGGTATTTTGTACCGGTTGGTGAAGAGGACAAGTTCCACTTTCCCCGGGTTGATACTAAGTCCGCAGCGAGAGGACCACGTCGAAACTTCTCGCAGTGCTACTTGCATCAGGTCACACAGAGTTTGTGGGAACTTGCCTCTGAATGCAATAGCTAAATCGTCTGCGTATGCCACTATCTTCCCGCCCCCCCAACTTGTGTCACGTAGCAACGAGTTGACTGTGAGGTTCCATAAAAGCGGGGAAAGAACACCACCCTGGGGGGTTCCCCTTGTGACATAGCGTGATAACTCAACCGTACCAAGTGAAGAAGCTATTTTCCTTCCCCTTAAAAGTTGGTCAATTAAACCAGTTAGAGGTCTATCTACGCCCAGATTAGTTAGAGCGGAGTTGATAGCCTCCGGGCTTATATTGTTGAAAGCCCCCTCAATGTCTAGGAAGGCCACGAGACAGTAGTCCTTTTCACACAGCGATTTTTCAATGACCGATACTAGGCTGTGCAGAGCGGTTTCTGTTGATTTACCCTTGGTGTATGCATGCTGATAGCTAGAAATAAGGTTGCTATCAATAGTCGTTGAGAGGTAGTCGCTTAGTATCCTCTCAAAGGTTTTGAGTACAAAGGACGAGAGACTGATCGGTCTGTAGTCTTTTGGCTCGTAGTGGGATGCCTTCCCAGCCTTAGGGATAAACACTACCGTGGCGCTTCTCCAGGAGCCCGGAATGTGGTTGAGAGCCAGGCAGGCTGTGAAGAGAAATACCAGCCATTTAGCTGATGTCTCCAACGTGTTTATAAGTTGCGCGGGGATAATCCCGTCCGGCCCGGCAGCCTTATACGGTTCAAAGCTTTTAATTGCCCACCTTACTCTTTCCTCAGTGACGGGTATATTTATTGCCAGGTTTGTTGCAGGTGCTAGTGGTGCATCATGCAGATTCCCCGGAAAATGTGTATTCAAGAGCAGCTCAAGGGTTTCCTCTTCCGTGCTGGTCCAGGATCCGTCAGGTTTTCGCAGATAGCTGATGGTTGTTTGACTTTTCGAGAGGACTCGTCTAAGTCTCGCTGTGTCGTCGACCTTTTCGACGCCAGTGCAGAAATTTCTCCACGAGGTTCTCTTCGCCTGTCTCAGAGCTTTTTTGTAGGCCCTTAGTTTAGCTTTATATTCGTGCCAATGAGGCTCACAGCCGAAGCTCTTGGCCTTGTTAAATTGTTTCCGGCATGATATTCGGAGCGAGTCCAAATCGTAGGACCACCAATGTGGCCTGTGTTTACCGCGTGGTTTTGGCACTGGACAAGCCTGCCCTAGAGCATTTGAGAGCGCCGATGTAAATGTAGTAACAAGATCCTCCAGCTCCTCTACTGATGAGGGGGCTTGTGAGGGCAGTACTGGGAGGTCTCTGCCTAATATTTCATTGTGTAACTGCCAATTTGTGTTACGTGGATTGCGCTTCATGATTGGTTGTTCTACAATAAAGTCTAAAACCATTTCTATGTAACGGTGGTCGGAGAATGAATGTTCTTCCAGAACCCGCCATTTTCTGACCCACCCATAAGCGCCTTCACTACAGATAGTGAGGTCTATGACCTCCCTACGGGTCTTAGTGATAAAAGTAGGCTCATTACCCACGTTGCAAATTACCAGGTTGGTTGTTAAGAGGTAATCAAACAGAGACTCGCCCCTGGCATTGATATCGGAACTCCCCCATTGGACATGGTGAGCATTAGCGTCCGCTCCAATAATAAGATTACCCGTGCAGAAATTTGACACCAGGTCTTTCACCTCCGTTTGTGGTGGGGGTTCTTCGGCGTCGTAGGGCATATAGACCGACGCAACCGTCAGGCGGGTGCTGTCGACCGTTAGACTGATAGCGGTAATATCACCATTGGTGTAGTTAGGTAGGAGAAAGGAGTTCAACTCAGACTTGACCAAAATACACGTTCGGACTTTGCACTCCTCGCTGGCTCGAATGAGCTTGAAGCCCTTAGTCCCCAATCCGCAGATTCTCGAGCTATTGACCCAGGGTTCTTGGATGAGGACCACATCCACGTCGCCTTTAGAAAGACGACTACTTAGATTTGTGCCGAAGCCACTTTAGATTTGTGCAGATTAATCTGAAGCACCACCAACATGAGAGCGCACAGACTTCCCTGCCGTCCCCATGTCGTCGAGGTTTGCCCCATCCCGGAGGTTGCCTATCAACGACGAGTTGTTCCGATTAACTGCCCGATATGGCGTTGCAGGAGTCCTGCTGCTTGTAGCGTTAGATGTTAATCGCTCAGCGTTGGCTGCTACCACCGTGACGTCGAGGACTTCCTCGTCCTGTAGGCTGTCCTCCATCTCCGAGTTGTTCACAGCACTATCGGCAAGGGACGTGGCGGATAACATGCTTTCCGCATCGGAATCCTCCGCTTCCTCTTCTGGTAATTCGTTTTCCGGTTCCCCCGGAGCAGCCGAGAAGGTAGCGCGCTGAGCGTCACCACGATATACGTGGATAACGATCTGGCCTACGCTGTAGTGTACTAGGCCATTGCACCTTTTGAGGGGCTCGATTGACTCTTTATTCATGGTGAACACCACCTGTCTGTCGGGCCCCACCGCATCCCCGACCAGATTAACACTCCAGTCATGCGTTGGGAGAGACGGATTCATTAGCCGTAGCATCCCGAGAATTCTGTCGGGTTCGTCAGGGATGGCCGGAATCCACGCCCTTGCCCTTGGACGAGCTGGAATGTCCTTCCAGTCGACGACCTCTATCTTTGCGCCCTTGTAGACTTCACCCAGTTTAGCAGCTGCTGCCTTATACAGTGCTACGGTTTTTGCATCCTCGCATGCGAGTAATTTGATCTGACCCTGGTGCCAGCCCGCATCCGTTACTCGCGCCGAACTACCCGGAAACTCCGGAGCAACGTTGAGAAGAATGTTGCCGAGTTCATTTCGCACGTAACGCCACCGGTCCTTGGGGATGGCTAGACGATCATTGCCTCGGTCAAGGACGCCTATAAGGATCCTGTCCTTGGTTACCTCAGCAAAGCTTAGTTTGCCCGCTCCAGAGGTATTCTGATGCCGCTTGGGAGGGGGATTTAACTCCAGGTCCGATCTCTGGCGCTTGAAAGGGTTAACTTTTAACCTCTTTGGCATGTAAGATTTTTGGAAATCCGGTATCACAGCTTTCGCTAGCTCTACCGATTTACTGGAATTCGGCGACAGCGACTCCTGCGGTACCCCTTCATACCTCTTCAGGATCTTTGCAGCCAATCTTTTCTCGTGGTATGTGAAGCGGCGGGGAGATGTCTCCCGGGAGTGCGGACCCGTAGTTGCCATCGCGGTCGCTCCCCTTGCCGAAATCTCAGTTGCAGCTTCCTTCCCCTTCGAAACTCCGAGGCCAGGTCGTGAGACCGCTGCCACAGACGTAAAGATACTGGTTTTCATATCAGAGGTTGATGGGAGTTTAGCATCCGCCGTTGTCCGCTTAGCTGCGTTGGCGACCGCACTGGTGCTAGCTCCCATCAAGTCAATCTTACTCGATAGAGGGTTGGTTGACCGACTCGTAGTTGCCATCGCTGTCGATCCCCCCCTTGATTGTGGAACGGAGGTTGTCCTCCGGCGTTGTTGTTGCTTTCTCGCCTGCTCCTCCATAGCTCTCCTTTGCTGAGGAGTGAAATTTGGCGTTGTTTGCTTTTTGGGTTTTTCGTTTTTATTTGCGTTATTTGAGTTCATCATGTTCGTACGACCCATCGCCGGACAAGGCCAGCTTAGGGTCAAGGGAAGAGTAGGGGAAAATGTGTCGTCCGCCGCGGCAGAGCCCCGTACCGCGGTAAGGCCATGCTTACTCTCTGAGGCGACCCGGTATCAGAGAGTATTAAATAATTACCAATTAAGGGAATGCATCTGGATCTTAATGTCAATAATAGTTTTAAAAAAATGAGCACTACCAACACACTTTTGAATGAAATATTTTTTTTTTAATTGCAAAGCCTACTACGTATTTTCAGTTTGGTAAAAAAATTTTGAAAAAATGCGGCTTGCTTATTTTAAATCATTTTCTTGACTATAATAGTGCATGTAAACTAAAAAAATTTATGATGTGTAAAACTACTTCAATTAACCTATTAAATGATGTATAGTTTATGCAATTCACTATTTTTTAAATATTTATTTTTGCCTTTTTTACAAAGACAAAAATTTATATTTCACTTTAAGGAATCAATATGTCCTGAAAGGATAACGGTAGGTATAAATATCATGTGGAGAATATGTTCCCAGTTTCATTTTGTATAAAAATTATTAATACATTATTTCTCCGAAAATCATTGTTTAAAGAGATATTGGTCTCTAAAGCCATGCATAATTATACCTTTCATGAACATGAAATGGTATTATAACTTTGGTCCGATGTTTGTAAGTATGAGAAGAAGAAGAGATAGAACCACTAATAAGTATACCGTTATGATCAGGACGATGAGTTGATTCGATTGAGCCATGTCCGTCTGTCCGTCCGTCCGTCTGTCCTTCTGTCCGTCCGCCCACATCATAACAGTGAAAATCGTGACGCTTATTCATGAAAGGTATATAGCCTTCGGCACAGCCGAAGACAGCTTTCCTTGCTTTTTTTAGGTTAATTTTTGAACTTTAGGTCAAATGCGCGCGGCTATTTCCCACTACACGTGGTCAGATTTTTATGCAGATCTTATTTTCTATTGTCAAGCTATCAGAAAATGCGCGGGAGCAAAAAAAATCAGCACTTTTGTATTTGTGGTCACTCTAATACACACATACTTATACACAAACATATATAAGGTACATCAGCCTATCTACACAATCACACTAGTACAAGCGATCGTTCTGCAAATAAGATAAGAACACGCAAGATCGTCATACAACACACATACATACACTTTCTAATGTACAAGCATAAGTATGTATATAAAACTATAGCATTAATATTCACAGGGAGTATTTTATCTCAAAAATAGAAACACTTGAGAAGTAGTAAAAAGGCAATAAAAGCAACAAAGGCCAACTGATCATAGAATTATGATTAGTATCAGTCCCTTTTTTGTTTGCCCTTTTGTTACTTCACACAAACAAATACATTTAAAATAAGAACATAGATTTAAGATTTTGCAAATAAACCTTTGTACATATTTTAATAAATCAGAAGTCTTTTGACTCTCACGAGTCTTACAAACTCATCCTAACACGTTGTGTTTATTCAACAAAACTGGACAACTTCCCCCCACCAGTTGCCTTTTTACTGCAGTGGTAAGGGGTTTTCAGTTAATAATATAACATAGCCTGTTCATGCTGAGCCAGAATTTTGTATTTTAGCATTAAGCCCAAAACGCAGGATTTACTTTGTCATTTTTCATACAAATTCTGACACCAAAAGCAACTAAGTGCTACAATATTTTTGCATTAACATTATTAATCCACATGTACACCCTGTATTCTGCTACGAAATAATCGTTTCGAAGTTCCATCACTAGTGACTTTTTCTTGACATGTTCCATTCTCTGCCATTCGTAAACAATTGAAAAATTTATTCATTATTTGTTCAAATAAAATTAAAAAAAAGTGAAACTACAATTAAAGTGATGCTTGTGAAACAATATAAACAGACCAAATGTATAAAAAAAAGTTCAACTTCGAAATGTATGTCCGAAAATGGTAAACGCAGCATTTAAAACAAACTGAGCATGAACACTGCATTAAATTGAGTTGATCCATTATTTAATGGTTACTTCAATTATAAATTGTGGTTAAGGTTACTTGTCATGCTAGGTTTCTTTAATTTAGACTTGTAAGTTGTATTATAATAATAGTTCTGTGAAGAACAAGTTGTGTTACTCCAATTTTTTTTTTTATGTTAGGCACGAAAAGGTGTGGGGAAATACGTGTTCTGCTTAAAACGCTAATGGTGAACCTCCGAAATCCCATATAAATATATTTGTGACAACAGAAAACTTTTAATATCTCGAAACAAGAAAATTGGAGAAAACCATTTTTGTATACATACAAATCGTTACCTTAATTCACAAAGGCCCTAACTGACATAAAAAAAGTTTTACAGGAGAAGCGAAAAACAAAAAAAAGTGATGCAAATATTAGTTTGTAAATTTGGAATCCCGTTATTACTGCCAGTAACTCCTTAAAACTTGTAGTGAGTGGGTATTTTACTAAATCATACTTGAATATGTGAAAAAGTCGTTTTCGAAAAATGTGTCAATTAGGGCCTTTGTGAATTAAGGTAACGATATGTACTTTATCCCATATGTGGCAAAAAAGTTATTCAGAGACAAAATTGAGGGTTTTTATATATCTCGAATTTGACCCCGAATAACTTCTTTAGCACAAAAGGGATCGGTGGGGACTTTTTGCAGTTTTCTTCCTTGGTGTGAATCTATGCTCTCCAAACAAAATTTTCCCTGTCCGAATTTTTGTTTTACAAGATAAACTAAATTTACCGGAATAGTATTTTTCTAGCTCGAGAACTATAGGCTTTACAAAAATAACTATTTTCATTGTCGATTGGGAACTTCGTGACTAATAAACGGCAAAAGAAAATGTTTCTATGCATATTAAAGTTTTCGACAAAACTTACCGTTTTCGAAAAAAGGCCAAAAATCCAAAATTTTGACCTTTGACTCGAATAACTTTTTAAAACACATGGGATCGATGAGGACTTTTTAGGTTTTCTATCTGAAAGTAAACCTAAGCTGTAAGCAAAAAATTGGCTCTGTGGTAATTATTTTTGTTTCAAGGGTCTATATTGACCGTACTATTACTTTTCATATTTGTTTGTCGAAAGCAATATATATTTTGCCCTGTAACTCTGTTATTGATCTACCGATTTTGAAGATGGCGACCATTTTAGAAAAGTAAGAAGATACAGATCTTATTATGATGTAAATATTTTGTCTAAGAATTAAGTGAAAAAAATTTGGGTAAAAAATGGGTTAATGCGTGGTCGTTAAAGGGCAAAATTATTGGGATTCACTATTTTAGTATCGATATGCCGATTCCGATTCAAGAAATTAAATTCGAATTAAGTTACCAACGGTTTAACCCATGACCGTCAATGGGTTAAGATGCTATAGATTCACTGCTTTAGTGCAGATAGAGCGATTCTTATTAAAAAAAGTTTATTTCAGAATTTTGAGCGTCCCCATATATATAAGTGGCCCCAGTGTGCGGTGGTATCTTATAGCGGTTGGTGAAAAGGACCAGTTCGACTTTTCCCGGGTTGATGCTCAGTCCGCAGTGCGAGCACCATGAGGAAACCTCTCGCAGTGCTACTTGCATCAAGTCGCACAGGCTTTGTGGGAATTTGCCCCTATATACAATAGCTAAATCTTCTGCATATGCTACTACCCGAGAAACTGATCGGCCTGTAGTCCACGGGCTCGTAATGGGACGCCTTCCCCGCCTTAGGAATAAAATACCGTGGCACTTCTCCAGGAGCACGAAATGTAACAAAGAGCCAGGCAGGCTGTATAAAGATATACCAGCCATTGGCTGATGTCTCCAACGTGTTTATGAGTTGTGCGGGGATAATCCCGTCTGGCCCGGCAGCCTTGAACGGTTCGAAGCTTTTAACTGCCCACCTCACCCTTTCCTCCGTGATGGGTATGTTTACAGCCAGGCTTGCAGTAGGTGCAGCTCTAGGGCTTCCACCTCCGTGCTGGCCCAGGATCCGTCAGGTTTGAGCAAATAGCTTGTGGCTGTTTGAGTTTTTGAGAGTACTCGCCTAAGTCGCGCTGTATCGTCGTCGCTATTTTCAATCCCAGTGCAGAAATTTTTACAAGACTTCTTCACCTGCCTCAAAGCTTTTTTGTAGGCCCTAAATTTAAGATTGGAATCTAAGTGTTCTCTGCCCAATCCATAAGAAAGGTGATCCCGCAAACTGCGCCAAGTATCGTGGAATCAGCCTATTGAATAAGGTCCCATCAAGCGTATTGTGCGAAAGGCTGAAACCTGACGTAAACCGACTGATTGGATCTTATCAGTGTGGCGTCAGACCTGGTAAATCTACCATCGACCAGATTTTTACAATTCGCCAAATCTTGGAAAAATCCCGTGAGAAAAGGATCGACACTCACCATCTCTTTGTTGATTTTAGAGCCGTCTTCGACAGCACGAAAAGGAGTTGTCTATATGCCGCTATGTCTGATTTTGGTTTCCCAGCAAAACTTATACGGCTGTGCAAAATGACGCTGAGCAACACCACCAGCTCGGTCAGAATTGGGAAGGACCTCTCCGAGCCGTTCGAAACTAAGCTAGGTTTGAGGCAGGGCGACCCCGAACTTAATCGCGCTGGAACAATATATTACAAGAGCGTACAACTGTTGGCATATGCCGTCGACATCGACATCATTGGCCTCAACAACCGCGGCGTAACTTCAGCGTACTCCAAAATAGGTTTGGTGGTGAACGAAGGTAAAACGAAGTACCTGCTGGCATCACGCAAAGAGTCAGCGCATTCGCGTCTTGGCAACCACGCCACTGCTGGCAGCAATAATTTCGAGATAGTAAGGGACTTTGTATACCTGGGAAGCAGCATTAATACCAACAACAATGTTAGCTTGGAAATCCATCGAAGGACAACTTTTTAAAACAAATGCTACTTTGGGTTGAGTAGGCAATTGAAAAGTAAAGTCCTCTCGACGAACAAAAACAACACTCTATAAGTCACTCATCGTACCCGTCCTGCTATATGGTGCAGAAGCATGGACACTGACAGCTTCTGACGAGGCGGGTTTGGGAGTATCCGAGAGAAAAATTCTTCGAAAGATTTATGGACCCCTAAAAGTTGGCGACGGCGAGTACCGAAGAAGATATAATGATGAGCTGTATGAGCTTTACGCAGACGTCGACATAGTTCAGAGAATTAAAACCCAGTGGCTTCGCTGGCTAGGTCACGTGGTGCGAATGAACTAAGACGCTCCGGCCCAGAAAGTATTCTTATCGGCACCCGCCGTCGGGAGGCCACCTCTCCGATGGCAGGAGCAAGTGGAGGCAGATCTGAGAACACGCGGTGTCTCCAATTGGCGTCAGTTGGCTCAACAAAGAGCCGACTGGCGAAACATGTTAGACAGCCAAAATCGCCAAGGCGGTTAAAGGCTATTTTAAGTAAGTAAGTAAGTTTAACTTTATATTCAAGCCATTGAGTCTCCGTGCCAAGGCTTTTAGCCTTATAAAATTGTATGAATCTGGCACTGGACTGGATCGCCATTCGAAAGGTCTTTACCAGATCCTCCTACTCCCCTACTACTGAGCGGACTTGTGGGGGCAGTGCTGGAAGGCCCCTACCTAATATATCATTGTGTAGCTGCCAGCTAGTGTTACGTGGGTTGCGTTTCATAATTGGCTGCTCAACGGAAAAGTCTAAAACTAGTTCTATGTACCGGTGGTCGGAGAAATAATGTTCATCAAGAACACGCCATTTTCTGACCCACCTATAAGCGCCTTCGCTACAAATAGTAGGTTCGTTATAGGGCTCTTGATTCTAATCGATTACTCGACTAGTCGATTAGTCGAGTAGTCGATTACCAACTTTTGTGCTGTTTGAAAATCCAATAGCAGATATTCGATTTGAGCTAGTCGACTAGCTGTCACTAATCGAGTACTAACGATTAAATCGGGTTCCCAGTTTTTACCCGGGGTTTCGCCGGAAAATTTCTACTGCAATTCGCATGCAGGTTTAAGTGGTATCTGCCATTTTCACCAATTTATTTCTTTGAAATTTGAAAAAAATGCAACAGGAGCACAGAACATTTGTTTAGGTAGGTATACAAAAATTAAATTTTCAAAAATTTATGTATGTTTGCAGCAATATTTGTAGGTATGTAGATAAAAAAAGTTAGAAATTTTTTTTTGATACTGCAAAACGTTCTATGTCAATATTATTCCTTCAGGTTCAAGTGCACAATAGAGGCGTCTTTCTCTTATTCTACGTCGCCGTTTGAAAAAAGATAGTTGAAAGATTGATTCGTGGGGCAAAAAGAAGTAAAAGTACATTAAAATACACCTAATTTTCCAAAGAACTCAAAAATTACAAACCTTACATAGAGCGTTTTGATGTATTACCAAAAATATACGAGAACATTAGAATGATTAAGCTTGAGAATTTATTTTTTTTTGTAGCAAAATTGCTTCTGCCGGCAAATGAAAGATATCCAATGAAAATAAAAACAAATTTGACATGTGAGAAATTATAAGCACCTGCACCTCTAGTGTCTTGGCTTCTGTTTGAAAACTTTAGATTTGTAACAAACTTTTCAAATTGTTATTTGTTTCATGCGCTGCTAAGCTCTCTTCAATGCTGCTGTTATGTCAGGCCGAGTTAAAATACAGGAGATGATTGAAACACGAGCTTTTAATCCAATTTAAGAATGTATAATTTCCCCTTTAAAAGCTGATGTGGTTTTTTAATATAAAAGTCACTGGAAATTATTTGGAACGCATAATAATAAAAAACATGATCGTAAAATTTCTGGACCCCTCCCAATTAAGGGTGTTATGCGAAAACGAGCCCATTGGACGTTTGCAGCCGGGAGGCAAATCGTGGCTGTATTTGAACGGAGCCTCTCTGATACCGGGTCGCCTCAGAGAGTAAGCATGGCCTTACCGCGGTACGGGGCACAGCCGCGGCGGACGACACATTTTCCCCTACTCTTCCCTTGACCCAAAGCTGGCCTTGTCAGGCGATGGGTCGTACGAACAAGATGAACTCAAATAACGTAAGTGAAAACGAAAAACCTAAAAAACAAACAACGCCAAATTTCACTCCTCAGCAGAGGAGAGCTATGGAGGAGCAAGCGAGAAAACAACAACAACGCTGGAGGACAACCTCCGCTCCACAATCAAGGGGGGGGGGGGGGGGAACGACAGCGATGGAAACTACGAGTCGGTCAACCAAACCTCTATCGAGTAAGATTGACTTGATGGGAGCTAGCAGCAGTGCGGTTGTCAACGCAGCTAAGCGGACAACGGCGGATGCTAAACTCCCATCAACCGCTGATATGAAAACCAGTCTTTTTACGTATGTGGCAGCGGTCTCATGACCTGGCCTCGGAGTTTCGAAGGAGAAGGAAGCTGCAACTGAGATTTCGGCAAAGGGAGCGACCGCGATAGCAACTACGGGTCCGCACTCCCCGGAGACATCTCCCCGTTGCTCCACATACCACGAGGAAAGATTGGCTGCAAAGATCTTGAAGAGGTATGAAGGGGTACCGCAGGAATCGCTGTCCCGAGTTTTAGAAAATCGGTAGAGCTAGCGAAAGCTGTGATACCGGATTTTCAAAATACTCACATGCCAAAGAGGTTAAAAGTTAACCCTTTCAAATGCCAGAGATCGGACCTGGAGTTAAATCCCCCTCCCAAGCGGCATCAGAATACCCCTGGGGCGGGCAAACTAAGCTTTGCTGAGGTAACCAAGGACAGGATCCTTATAGGCGTCCTTGACCGAGGCAACGACCTTCTGGCCATCCCCAAGGACCGGTGGCGTTACGTGCGAAATGAACTCGGCAACATTCTTCTCAACGTTGCTCCGGAGTTTCCGGGTAGTTCGGCGCGAGTAACGGATTCGGGTTGGCATCAGGGCCAGATTAAATAACTCGCATGCGAGGATGCAAAAACTGTAGCACTTTACAAGGCAGCAGCTGCTAAACTGGGTGAAGTCTACAAAGGCGCAAAGATCGAGGTCGTCGACTGGAAAAATTCCAGCTCGTCAAAGGGCAAGGGTATGGATTCCGGCCATCCCTGACGAACCCGAGAGAATTCTCGGGATGCTACGGCTAATGAAACCGTCGCTCCCAACGCATGACGTAGGGCCCGACAGAGAGGTGGTGTTTCTATGAATAAAGAGCCAATCGAGCCCCATAAAAGGTGCAATCGCCTAGTACACTACAGCGTAGGCCAAATCGTTATCCACGTATATCGTGGTGATGCCCAGCGCGCTGCCTTCTCGACTCCTCCGGGGGAGCCGGGGCTCCGCCCACTTTACAAAATTTGTAAAAAAAATCATTATATTAAAACCAGGGGGATTCACCTATAAAATTGTATCATTTTAGCCATTTCCGTTACCGAATTATGTCAATTTAGGTGAGTTTAGAAATTTTCGATATCGAAAGTGGGCGTGGTTGTAGGGCGATTTTATCCAATTTCATCAGGTTACTCCCAACGATACTAGTATACTTTGTGCCAAATTCATCGCTCTATCGTAATCAGTTTAAAAGTTACGCCCAGTCGAATTTTCAAAAATGCCCCCCTTAAAAGTGGGTGGTGCCACGCCCACTATAAATTTTTTTTTGAAAAAATCATAAAAGAATTATGTCAATTTAGGTGTTTTAGAAATTTTCGATATCGAAAGTGGGCGTGGTTGGAGGGCGATTTTATCCAATTTCATTAGATATACTCCCAACGATACTAGTATGCTTTGTGCCAAATTCCATCGTTCTATCGTAATCAGTTTAAAAGTTACGCCCAGTCGAATTTTCAAAAATGTCCCCCTTAAAAGTGGGCGGTGTCACGCCCACTATAAATTTTTTTTGGAAAAATCATAAAAGAATGACCAGGGGGTTCATCTATAAAATTATATCATTTTAGCCATTTCAGCTGCCGAGATATGCCAATTTGTGTGATTTTCGAAATTTTCGATATCGGAAAAGGGGGCGTGGTTATCATCCGATTTCGCCCATTTTCAATAGCAACCTACCTTGGCCAGAAAGTAACCAGTATACAAAATTGTCGACCTTTACGACGCCAGTGCAGAAATTTCTCTACGAGGTCTCTTCGCCTGTCTCAGAGCTTTTTTGTAGGCCCTTAGTTTAGCTTTATATTCGTGCCAATGAGGCTCAGAGCCGAGGCTCTTGGCCTTGTTAAATTGTTTCCGGCATGATTTGCGGAGCGAGTCCAAATCGTAGGACCACCAATGTGGCCTGTGTTTACCGCGTGGTTTTGGCACTGGACCAGCCTGTCCTAGAGCATTTGAGAGCGTCGATGTAAATGTAGTAACAAGATCCTCCAGCTCCTCTACTGATGAGGGGGCTTGTGAGTGCAGTACTGGTAGGTCTTCATAATTGGTTGTTCTACAATAAAGTCTAAAACCATTCCAATGTAACGGTGGTCGGAGAATGAATATTCTTCAAGAACCCGTCATTTTCTGACCCACTCATAAGCGCCTTCACTACAGATAGTAGGCTCATTACCCACATTGCAAATTACCAGGTTGGTTGTTAATAGGTAATCAAACAGAGACTCGCCCCTGGCATTGATATCGGAGTTCCCCCATTGAACATGGTGAGCATTAGCGTCCGCTCCAATAATAAGATTACCCGCGCAGATATTTGACGCCAGGTCCTTCACCTCCGTTTGTGGACCACATCCACGTCGCCTTTATAAAGACGACTACTTAAAGCAGCCGAGGCCTTTTTAGATTTGTGCAGACTAATCTGAAGCACCACCAACATGAGAGCGCACAGACTTCCCTGCCGTCCCCATATCGTCGAGGTTTGCCCCATCCCGGAGGTAGCCTATCAACGACGAGTTGTACCGATTAACAGCCCGATATGGCATACTAGTATCGTTGGGAGCATACCTGATGAAACTGGAAAAAATCGCTCTCCAGCCCACTTTCGATATCGAAAATTTCGAAAATCACATAAATTGACATACTTCGGTAACGGAAATGGCTAAAATGATATAGTTTGCTAGGATGAACCCCCTAGTCATTCTTTTATGATTTTTTGATACATTTTTTAAAGTAGGCGTGGCATCACTTTTCAGGGAGGCATATTGAAAATTTTACGGGTTATAACTTTTAAACTGATTACGGTAGAACGATGAAATTGGTACAAGGTATACTAGCATAATAGGGAGCATACCTGATGTAATTGGACGAAATCGCTTTCCGACCACGCCCACTTTCGATATGGAACATTTCGAAAATCTAATAAATTGACATAATTCGGTAACGAAAATGGCTAAAAGGATATAGGTTGGTAGGATGAACCCCTCAATCAATCTATTATGATTTTTGATAAATGTTTAGATGTGGGCGTGGCATTTGGAATATTCGACTGGTCAAAACTTTTAAACTTATTACTTCAGACTCATGAAATTTGGCACAACATATTCTAGCAATATAGGTGATGAAATTGGAGAGATCTCTTCCCGACCACGCCCACTTTCGATATGGAAAATTTCGAAAATCACATAAATTGACATAATTCGGTGAGGTAAATAGCTAAGATAGTAAAAACTTTAGGTAAATCCTCCTAGGGCCTATATCTTTGTTATCCCGTTCCGAAAATTACCGCTGGGTATTTAATGTTCGGTTCACCCGAACTTAGACTTCCTTACTTGTTATTATTCACCTTGTTCGTACGACCCTTCTCCGGGCAAGGCCAGCTTAGGGTCAAGGGAAGAGTAAGGGGTAAGGCCATAGTTACTCTCTGAGGCGGCCTGGTTTCGGAGAGGAAAGATCTTTGTCGTCGCGCCAGAGAGGCTAGGTTTCTCCCGTGATGTAGTACCAGACAGCGCTATGATCACAAGAGCAGCGTAGCCCTGTGGCTATCGACTTAAGCCCTCGTTCCGCGGCAAGGTATCCATCCTCCACAAGGGTGCTTAAGAAATAAGACTGCGCTGAATAAAAATAATCGAATTCTTAAACTTGATCCCTTCCTGGATGAAAACCATCTACTTGGAGTCGGTGGTCGAATATCGAAGGCGAATACCACTTTCGAAATCAGACATCCACCTTTACTCAATAAAAACAACCCACTGTCGATATTTATCTTTACAGATGCGCATCGCCAACATTACATGGAGGCTTACATGGTATGTTATGCGGGGCTTTTGGATTCTATCATCCCGGTCATTGGCGAGGTCAGTACTCCGCAAATGCTTAGTGTGCGCAAAGTACGTAGCGAAAATGCAGAAACAAAAGAGGGGCAACTTACCGGCAGTCAGACTTCAACCCACCCGACCATTTAAGTACAACGGATTGGACAACGCTGGACCAATCTCCATAAAGCTATCTACACTACGAAAATCGTTTGCTGCCAAAGCTTATATGTATTTTCCTTTTCGTGTGTATGTGCACCAAAGCCATTCACTTGGAAGCAGTGTCCAGTCTCACCACAGAAGCCTTTATTGTGGCTTTTCGAATATTTATTTCCGGAAGAGGCCGTTCTACTGACCTGTATTCCGATTGTGGAACCACCTTTATCGGCGCAGACAAAGAACTTAAACTTTGCTTCGAAACACAGAAATTAGAGTTACTTGAGCATTTGGCAGCTGGGTTAGCTCATGATGGAACTACCTGGCGTTTTATTCCACCTGGCTCGCCTAATTTTGGAACTCAAATCGAAAGCTGCTTGAACTCACGACCAATATGCCCCTTGGCAAGCATCCTTATGACAGCCAGACATTGACTCCGGTGCACTTTCTTGTCGGCGAACCGACTACTTGTATTTCCGAAGACAGCTTATTATCCAATAATATCAATGCTCTTAGTCGCTGGAAGTTAGTTGACCGACTTAAACATTTTTGGCAACGATGGAGCAGCGAATATATTCATACTCTTCAGGCCGCAAATGGGGATTTTTCATTCTCATGAACAACTTTTCTACGAATCATCAGAACTTCTTAAAAAATTGATGGATTTTCGTGATTTTTGAAGTTAACTTCTTAGGCGGCGATATGAAGTTTTGATTGAGAGTAAAATTTGAGAAAATGGATGACGATGAAACGGAAGTTATGGCACGGAAATAGAAATTGTAGCCGACTTTCAGGCGTAGGCGTTTTGCTTATATCTCGGGAACCGCTCTATCGATTTGGATAAAATTTGGCATTATAGATAGTATGGTTCATTCTAAGATTATATGCGTGGGTGTTGCCACTTGGGGCAGTTCACAGGGTTGCCACTTATCTCAATTTTTTTTTTAATATTGAGCAAGATATGCCAATATTGGTATCAAATGAAAGGTATTTTCAACCGTATTCCAAATTAGTAAATCTTAAGCAGAGTTGCAACCTAACCGCATTTTATATATTTTTCTCTATATCTCGGGAACCGCTTGACCGATTTGGATAAAGTTTGACATTATAGATAGTATTATTCATTCTAAGATTATTGATGGGTATCAAAAGAAAGGTATTTTCGACCGTATTCCAAATATGTAAATCTTAAGAAGGGTTGCCACCTAGGGTTGCCACCTAACCGCCTTTTATTTATTTTTCTCTATATCTCGGGAAGCGCTCGACCGATTTATATAAAGTTTCGCATTATAGATAGTATGATTTATTCTAAGTTATATGCGTGGGTGTTTCCATTTGAGGCTGTTCACAGTGTTGCCACCTATCTAAATTTTGTTTAAATATTGAGCAATATATGCCAATATGGGTATCAAATGAAAGGTATTTTCGGTCGAATTTCAAATATGACAATTTCGAGCAGGGTTGTCAGCTAGGGTTGCCCCAAACCGTATTATATTTATTTTTCCTTATATCTCGGGAACCGCTTTGCCGTTTTGTAGTAAATTTGGCATTATTAGTAGTATGATTCATTCTAAGACTATATACATGGCGGTTGCCACTTGGGGCGGTTCAAAGGGTTGCCACCTATCTATTTTTTTTTTTTTTTTTAATATTGAGCAACACTGAGATAAAAAGTTTGAAAGTGCACATTGAAAGTAACATATCAAAACCACTTTCAAATCGATTATGACAATACTGTAAATATTACAGTATTTACTGTAAAATTGGCAGTAAAAACATGTAATTTTTGAAAAATATCAATTAATGATATGAGTCCACTTTCTAATTTACAGTAATTCATGTCAATATGATAGTATCCACTTTCAAATTTACAGTGATTCATGTCAATATGATAGTATATTCGAAGAATGATAGGGGATAACTTTCCAAATTGATATTACCCACTGTTGGACGAAAAATGACAGGGTTTACTGTTAATTTGACGGCCGTTTCTTGTATATTTTTTTTCAGTGAAGATATGCCTATATGGGTATCAAGTAAAAGGTATTTGCGACCGTGTTCCAAATATTTAAATTTCAAGCAGGCTTGCCACCTAGTCTTCCTATCTTTCTTCGTACAACTCTCTTTCCTATCTCCCTCCATTTTGCTCTTCATTGCCCTCTTTCCTTCTACCACGCCCCTCTTCCTCTATATCTAGGCTTGCCATAATTTTTTCATCCCAAATCTGGCGAATTCAAATGAGCCAGTTCGACACCGTTTACATTGGCAAATTTGCATTTGGCTTAACCTTCCCTGCAAGAATCTTCTAACAGGGCAAAAAGCCACCGAAAAAAATGCATTACCGTGATGATTAACACCTGTAAAGTAATAATAAAAGAAGAGTCAAGAAGGCTTTTGTCTTTTCCTGGTAGAATTGGCTCGTTTTCTTTAAAAAAAAAACTAGTAGAAATTGTTATTTACAGCTGTGCATAGCGCAAAGGTTATCACACGTCAATTTCACATTAAGGTTCTTGCTGGGCAATTCTTAATGTGGAACGCAGGTGGGGTTGCTATTTTGAGGAACTGTGGATTGTATTGTTTGGCAAATGAGGTCAAATGTGATGGAATTCCAAATTTGGAAAATGAGATTTGCCAAATTTGGTGCGGCGTAAATGTACTATTAAACATACGGTGTGTTTACACTCGACAAAATTACATAATGTTCATATGGCTTCGAATAAAACGGAATAAAATCTATACAAATTATCAATATACATAAAACAAACTTTCAAAAATGCCTGACTAAATTCGCTAGGCGCCTGAGTGCCTGACAAACTATGTAAAGCCTGACAATCAGGCCAAATGCCTGACGTATGGCAAGCCTATCTATATCCCATTCGTATTGGCCCCTGTTAATTTAGGCCTAGTTCTACCCATTTACCAAATTTTAAGGGAAACGCACCATATATAAGATATTTTCGAATGGATCGTTTCCCTGGTCCCCTTCCCGGAAGTAAGATATTGTGAATCTAAGCCGTTCTCGAATACATCCTATGCATATTTCGTTATTTCCGAACTTAAGAAGTTAACTTCTTTCACATGTACTGGCTACACGAAGCGTGAAAAAAACGGACCGGGTTACTGGCCTTTAGCTCGAATACATCAAGTACATGCCGGAACTGATGGATTGATCAGGGTAGGTACTCTGGGGTCGATCCATTTCAAATCACCCAGCCATTTCTGACGAAATTTTATTTTTCGATGAAATAATTCTTGAATCTGTTTTAAATTACACGTATTTTTTGTTTTTTCCCTAGAAGTCTCCGTTTTCGAGAAATAAATTTTTTTCCCCGAGGCCGCAAATGGGGATTTTTCATTCTCATGAACAACTTTTCTGCGAATGATCAGAACTTCTTTAAAAATTGATGGATTTTCGTGATTTTTGAAGTTAACTTCTTAGGCGGCGATATGAAGTTTTGATTGAGAGTAAAATTTGAGAAAATGGATGACGATGAAACGGAAGTTATGGCACGGAAATAGAAATTGAAGCCGACTTTCAGGCGTATGTTGCAGACTTTCAGGCGTAGGCGTTTTTCTTATATCTCGGGAACCGCTCTATCGATTTGGATAAAATTTGGCATTATAGATAGTATGGTTCCTTCTAAGATTATATGCGTGGGTGTTGCCACTTGGGGCAGTTCACAGGGTTGCCACTTATCTCAATTTTTTTTTAATATTGAGCAAGATATGCCAATATTGGTATCAAATGAAAGGTATTTTCGACCGTATTCCAAATTAGTAAATCTCAAGCAGAGTTGCAACCTAACCGCATTTTATATATTTTTCTCTATATCTCGGGAACCGCTTGACCGATTTGGATAAAGTTTGACATTATAGATAGTATTATTCATTCTAAGATTATTGATGGGTATCAAAAGAAAGGTATTTTCGACCGTATTCCAAATATGTAAATCTTAAGAAGGGTTGCCACCTAGGGTTGCCACCTAACCGCCTTTTATTTATTTTTCTCTATATCTCGGGAAGCGCTCGACCGATTTATATAAAGTTTCGCATTATAGATAGTATGATTTATTGTAAGTTATATGCGTGGGTGTTTCCGTTTGAGGCTGTTCACAGTGTTGCCACCTATCTAAATTTTGTTTAAATATTGAGCAATATATGCCAATATGGGTATCAAATGAAAGGTATTTTCGGTCGAATTTCAAATATGACAATTTCGAGCAGGGTTGTCAGCTAGGGTTGCCCCAAACCGTATTATATTTATTTTTCCTTATATCTCGGGAACCGCTTTGCCGTTTTGTAGTAAATTTGGCATTATTAGTAGTATGATTCATTCTAAGACTATATACATGGCGGTTGCCACTTGGGGCGGTTCAAAGGGTTGCCACCTATCTATTTTTTTTTTTTTTTTAATATTGAGCAACACTGAGATAAAAAGTTTGAAAGTGCACATTGAAAGTAACATATCAAAACCACTTTCAAATCGATTATGACAATACTGTAAATATTACAGTATTTACTGTAAAATTGGCAGTAAAAACATGTAATTTTTGAAAAATATCAATTAATGATATGAGTCCACTTTCTAATTTACAGTAATTCATGTCAATATGATAGTATCCACTTTCAAATTTACAGTGATTCATGTCAATATGATAGTATATTCGAAGAATGATAGGGGGTCACTTTCCAAATTGATATTACCCACTGTTGGACGAAAAATGACAGGGTTTACAGTTAATTTGACGGCCGTTTCTTGTATATTTTTTTTTCAGTGAAGATATGCCTATATGGGTATCAAGTAAAAGGTATTTGCGACCGTGTTCCAAATATTTAAATTTTTAGCAGGCTTGCCACCTAGTCTTCCTATCTTTCTTCGTACAACTCTCTTTCCTATCTCCCTCCATTTTGCTCTTCATTGCCCTCTTTCCTTCTACCACGCCCCTCTTCGTCTATATCTAGGCTTGCCATAATTTTTTCATCCCAAATTTGGCGAATTCAAATGAGCCAGTTCGACACCGTTTACATTGGCAAATTTGCATTTGGCTTAACCTTCCCTGCAAGAATCTTCTAACAGGGCAAAAAGCCACCGAAAAAAATGCATTACCGTGATGATTAACACCTGTAAAGTAATAATAAAAGAAGAGTCAAGAAGGCTTTTGTCTTTTCCTGGTAGAATTGGCTCGTTTTCTTTAAAAAAAAACTAGTAGAAATTGTTATTTACAGCTGTGCATAGCGCAAAGGTTATCACACGTCAATTTCACATTAAGGTTCTTGCTGGGCAATTCTTAATGTGGAACGCAGGTAGGGTTGCTATTTTGAGGAACTGTGGATTGTATTGTTTGGCAAATGAGGTCAAATGTGATGGAATTCCAAATTTGGAAAATGAGATTTGCCAAATTTGGTGCGGCGTAAATGTACTATTAAACATACGGTGTGTTTACACTCGACAAAATTACATAATGTTCATATGGCTTCGAATAAAACGGAATAAAATCTATACAAATTATCAATATACATAAAACAAACTTTCAAAAATGCCTGACTAAATTCGCTAGGCGCCTGAGTGCCTGACAAACTATGTAAAGCCTGACAATCAGGCCAAATGCCTGACGTATGGCAAGCCTATCTATATCCCATTCGTATTGGCCCCTGTTAATTTAGGCCTAGTTCTACCCATTTACCAAATTTTAAGGGAAACGCACCATATATAAGATATTTTCGAATGGATCGTTTCCCTGGTCCCCTTCCCGGAAGTAAGATATTGTGAATCTAAGCCGTTCTCGAATACATCCTATGCATATTTCGTTATTTCCGAACTTAAGAAGTTAACTTCTTTCACATGTACTGGCTACACGAAGCGTGAAAAAAACGGACCGGGTTACTGGCCTTTAGCTCGAATACATCAAGTGCATGCCGGAACTGATGGATTGATCAGGGTAGGTACTCTGGGGTCGATCCATTTCAAATCACCCAGCCATTTCTGACGAAATTTTATTTTTCGATGAAATAATTCTTGAATCTGTTTTAAATTACACGTATTTTTTGTTTTTTCCCTAGAAGTCTCCGTTTTCGAGAAATAAATTTTTTTCCCCGAGGCCGCAAATGGGGATTTTTCATTCTCATGAACAACTTTTCTGCGAATGATCAGAACTTCTTTAAAAATTGATGGATTTTCGTGATTTTTGAAGTTAACTTCTTAGGCGGCGATATGAAGTTTTGATTGAGAGTAAAATTTGAGAAAATGGATGACGATGAAACGGAAGTTATGGCACGGAAATAGAAATTGTAGCCGACTTTCAGGCGTATGTTGCAGACTTTCAGGCGTAGGCGTTTTTCTTATATCTCGGGAACCGCTCTATCGATTTGGATAAAATTTGGCATTATAGATAGTATGGTTCCTTCTAAGATTATATGCGTGGGTGTTGCCACTTGGGGCAGTTCACAGGGTTGCCACTTATCTCAATTTTTTTTTAATATTGAGCAAGATATGCCAATATTGGTATCAAATGAAAGGTATTTTCGACCGTATTCCAAATTAGTAAATCTCAAGCAGAGTTGCAACCTAACCGCATTTTATATATTTTTCTCTATATCTCGGGAACCGCTTGACCGATTTGGATAAAGTTTGACATTATAGATAGTATTATTCATTCTAAGATTATTGATGGGTATCAAAAGAAAGGTATTTTCGACCGTATTCCAAATATGTAAATCTTAAGAAGGGTTGCCACCTAACCGCCTTTTATTTATTTTTCTCTATATCTCGGGAAGCGCTCGACCGATTTATATAAAGTTTCGCATTATAGATAGTATGATTTATTGTAAGTTATATGCGTGGGTGTTTCCGTTTGAGGCTGTTCACAGTGTTGCCACCTATCTAAATTTTGTTTAAATATTGAGCAATATATGCCAATATGGGTATCAAATGAAAGGTATTTTCGGTCGAATTTCAAATATGACAATTTCGAGCAGGGTTGTCAGCTAGGGTTGCCCCAAACCGTATTATATTTATTTTTCCTTATATCTCGGGAACCGCTTTGCCGTTTTGTAGTAAATTTAGCATTATTAGTAGTATGATTCATTCTAAGACTATATACATGGCGGTTGCCACTTGGGGCGGTTCAAAGGGTTGCCACCTATCTATTTTTTTTTTTTTTTTTAATATTGAGCAACACTGAGATAAAAAGTTTGAAAGTGCACATTGAAAGTAACATATCAAAACCACTTTCAAATCGATTATGACAATACTGTAAATATTACAGTATTTACTGCAAAATTGGCAGTAAAAACATGTAATTTTTGAAAAATATCAATTAATGATATGAGTCCACTTTCTAATTTACAGTAATTCATGTCAATATGATAGTATCCACTTTCAAATTTACAGTGATTCATGTCAATATGATAGTATATTCGAAGAATGATAGGGGGTCACTTTCCAAATTGATATTACCCACTGTTGGACGAAAAATGACAGGGTTTACTGTTAATTTGACGGCCGTTTCTTGTATATTTTTTTTTCAGTGAAGATATGCCTATATGGGTATCAAGTAAAAGGTATTTGCGACCGTGTTCCAAATATTTAAATTTCAAGCAGGCTTGCCACCTAGTCTTCCTATCTTTCTTCGTACAACTCTCTTTCCTATCTCCCTCCATTTTGCTCTTCATTGCCCTCTTTCCTTCTACCACGCCCCTCTTCCTCTATATCTAGGCTTGCCATAATTTTTTCATCCCAAATTTGGCGAATTCAAATGAGCCAGTTCGACACCGTTTACATTGGCAAATTTGCATTTGGCTTAACTTTCCCTGCAAGAATCTTCTAACAGGGCAAAAAGCCACCGAAAAAAATGCATTACCGTGATGATTTTAACACCTGTAAAGTAATAATAAAAGAAAAGTCAAGAAGGCTTTTGTCTTTTCCTGGTAGAATTGGCCCGTTTTCTTTAAAAAAAAAATAGTAGAAATTGTTATTTACAGCTGTGCATAGTGCAAAGGTTATCACACGTCAATTTCACATTAAGGTTCTTGCTGTGCAATTCTTAAGGCTCGAATACATAAAGCTTTGTTAACCTCGCCTGACATTTGCTACCTCAAAACTTTGCGTCCAACTTCAGAGGTATGCTACAATGAACGCCTTGACGCTTCTCTTTTATATATTTCTTTTCGTTATTTATTTCCTTGCATTCAGAGTGTTTTGGTTAATTTATTAATTCAATAGAGAAAAAATGAATTAATTATTATTTTCTCCAACTTTTTATTCTTTAATTAAAGCAAACTCATCAACATCTGATTGTCAAAGCAAGCAAAATTTGAGAGTTTGCCAAATTTCAACCTCGCTTCAACTTTGAGGTCTCCAATTTGCCATGCTTGGTTTAAATACGTATACTGAACTTTTCTGTCAAAGTCGAAGTTTGAGGTAAAGCCAAAATAAAGTTTTATGTAACTGACCCATTAATGTGGAACGCAGGTAGGGTTGCTATTTTGAGGAACTGTGGATTGTATTGTTTGGCAAATGAGGTCAAATGTGATGGAATTCCAAATTTGGAAAATGAGATTTGTAGGAAAAAAAGCCCAATTTGCAATTTTTGCCAAATTTGGTGCGGCGTAAATGTACTATTAAACATACGGTGTGTTTACACTCGACAAAATTACATAATGTTCATATGGCTTCGAATAAAACGGAATAAAATCTATACAAATTATCAATATACATAAAACAAACTTTCAAAAATGCCTGACAAAATTCGCTAGGCGCCTGAGTGCCTGACAAACTATGTAAAGCCTGACAATCAGGCCAAATGCCTGACGTATGGCAAGCCTATCTATATACCATTCGTATTGGCCCCTGTTAATTTAGGCCTAGTTCTACCCATTTACCAAATTTTAAGGGAAACGCACCATATATAAGATATTTTCGAATGGATCGTTTCCCTGGTCCCCTTCCCGGAAGTAAGATATTGTGAATCTAAGCCGTTCTCGAATACATCCTATGCATATTTCGTTATTTCCGAACTTAAGAAGTTAACTTCTTTCACATGTACTGGCTACACGAAGCGTGAAAAAAACGCACCGGGTTACTGGCCTTTAGCTCGAATACATCAAGTCCATGCCGGAACTGATGGATTGATCAGGGTAGGTACTCTGGGGTCGATCCATTTCAAATCACCCAGCCATTTCTGACGAAATTTTATTTTTCGATGAAATAATTCTTGAATCTGTTTTAAATTACACGTATTTTTTGTTTTTTCCCTAGAAGTCTCCGTTTTCGAGAAATAAAATTTTTTCCCCGAGGCCGCAAATGGGTATTTTTCATTCTCATGAACAACTTTTCTGCGAATGATCAGAACTTCTTTAAAAATTGATGGATTTTCGTGATTTTTGAAGTTAACTTCTTAGGCGGCGATATGAAGTTTTGATTGAGAGTAAAATTTGAGAAAATGGACGACGATGAAACGGAAGTTATGGCACGGAAATAGAAATTGTAGCCGACTTTCAGGCGTATGTTGCAGACTTTCAGGCGTAGGCGTTTTTCTTATATCTCGGGAACCGCTCTATCGATTTGGATAAAATTTGGCATTATAGATAGTATGGTTCCTTCTAAGATTATATGCGTGGGTGTTGCCACTTGGGGCAGTTCACAGGGTTGCCACTTATCTCAATTTTTTTTTAATATTGAGCAAGATATGCCAATATTGGTATCAAATGAAAGGTATTTTCGACCGTATTCCAAATTAGTAAATCTCAAGCAGAGTTGCAACCTAACCGCATTTTATATATTTTTCTCTATATCTCGGGAACCGCTTGACCGATTTGGATAAAGTTTGACATTATAGATAGTATTATTCATTCTAAGATTATTGATGGGTATCAAAAGAAAGGTATTTTCGACCGTATTCCAAATATGTAAATCTTAAGAAGGGTTGCCACCTAGGGTTGCCACCTAACCGCCTTTTATTTATTTTTCTCTATATCTCGGGAAGCGCTCGACCGATTTATATAAAGTTTCGCATTATAGATAGTATGATTTATTGTAAGTTATATGCGTGGGTGTTTCCGTTTGAGGCTGTTCACAGTGTTGCCACCTATCTAAATTTTGTTTAAATATTGAGCAATATATGCCAATATGGGTATCAAATGAAAGGTATTTTCGGTCGAATTTCAAATATGACAATTTCGAGCAGGGTTGTCAGCTAGGGTTGCCCCAAACCGTATTATATTTATTTTTCCTTATATCTCGGGAACCGCTTTGCCGTTTTGTAGTAAATTTAGCATTATTAGTAGTATGATTCATTCTAAGACTATATACATGGCGGTTGCCACTTGGGGCGGTTCAAAGGGTTGCCACCTATCTATTTTTTTTTTTTTTTAATATTGAGCAACACTGAGATAAAAAGTTTGAAAGTGCACATTGAAAGTAACATATCAAAACCACTTTCAAATCGATTATGACAATACTGTAAATATTACAGTATTTACTGCAAAATTGGCAGTAAAAACATGTAATTTTTGAAAAATATCAATTAATGATATGAGTCCACTTTCTAATTTACAGTAATTCATGTCAATATGATAGTATCCACTTTCAAATTTACAGTGATTCATGTCAATATGATAGTATATTCGAAGAATGATAGGGGGTCACTTTCCAAATTGATATTACCCACTGTTGGACGAAAAATGACAGGGTTTACAGTTAATTTGACGGCCGTTTCTTGTATATTTTTTTTTCAGTGAAGATATGCCTATATGGGTATCAAGTAAAAGGTATTTGCGACCGTGTTCCAAATATTTAAATTTTTAGCAGGCTTGCCACCTAGTCTTCCTATCTTTCTTCGTACAACTCTCTTTCCTATCTCCCTCCATTTTGCTCTTCATTGCCCTCTTTCCTTCTACCACGCCCCTCTTCGTCTATATCTAGGCTTGCCATAATTTTTTCATCCCAAATTTGGCGAATTCAAATGAGCCAGTTCGACACCGTTTACATTGGCAAATTTGCATTTGGCTTAACCTTCCCTGCAAGAATCTTCTAACAGGGCAAAAAGCCACCGAAAAAAATGCATTACCGTGATGATTTTAACACCTGTAAAGTAATAATAAAAGAAAAGTCAAGAAGGCTTTTGTCTTTTCCTGGTAGAATTGGCCCGTTTTCTTTAAAAAAAAAATAGTAGAAATTGTTATTTACAGCTGTGCATAGTGCAAAGGTTATCACACGTCAATTTCACATTAAGGTTCTTGCTGGGCAATTCTTAATGTGGAACGCAGGTAGGGTTGCTATTTTGAGGAACTGTGGATTGTATTGTTTGGCAAATGAGGTCAAATGTGATGGAATTCCAAATTTGGAAAATGAGATTTGTAGGAAAAAAAGCCCAATTTGCAATTTTTGCCAAATTTGGTGCGGCGTAAATGTACTATTAAACATACGGTGTGTTTACACTCGACAAAATTACATAATGTTCATATGGCTTCGAATAAAACGGAATAAAATCTATACAAATTATCAATATACATAAAACAAACTTTCAAAAATGCCTGACAAAATTCGCTAGGCGCCTGAGTGCCTGACAAACTATGTAAAGCCTGACAATCAGGCCAAATGCCTGACGTATGGCAAGCCTATCTATATACCATTCGTATTGGCCCCTGTTAATTTAGGCCTAGTTCTACCCATTTACCAAATTTTAAGGGAAACGCACCATATATAAGATATTTTCGAATGGATCGTTTCCCTGGTCCCCTTCCCGGAAGTAAGATATTGTGAATCTAAGCCGTTCTCGAATACATCCTATGCATATTTCGTTATTTCCGAACTTAAGAAGTTAACTTCTTTCACATGTACTGGCTACACGAAGCGTGAAAAAAACGCACCGGGTTACTGGCCTTTAGCTCGAATACATCAAGTCCATGCCGGAACTGATGGATTGATCAGGGTAGGTACTCCGGGGTCGATCCATTTCAAATCACCCAGCCATTTCTGACGAAATTTTATTTTTCGATGAAATAATTCTTGAATCTGTTTTAAATTACACGTATTTTTTGTTTTTTCCCTAGAAGTCTCCGTTTTCGAGAAATACATTTTTTTCCCCGAGGCCGCAAATGGGGATTTTTCATTCTCATGAACAACTTTTCTGCGAATGATCAGAACTTCTTTAAAAATTGATGGATTTTCGTGATTTTTGAAGTTAACTTCTTAGGCGGCGATATGAAGTTTTGATTGAGAGTAAAATTTGAGAAAATGGATGACGATGAAACGGAAGTTATGGCACGGAAATAGAAATTGTAGCCGACTTTCAGGCGTATGTTGCAGACTTTCAGGCGTAGGCGTTTTTCTTATATCTCGGGAACCGCTCTATCGATTTGGATAAAATTTGGCATTATAGATAGTATGGTTCCTTCTAAGATTATATGCGTGGGTGTTGCCACTTGGGGCAGTTCACAGGGTTGCCACTTATCTCAATTTTTTTTTTAATATTGAGCAAGATATGCCAATATTGGTATCAAATGAAAGGTATTTTCGACCGTATTCCAAATTAGTAAATCTCAAGCAGAGTTGCAACCTAACCGCATTTTATATATTTTTCTCTATATCTCGGGAACCGCTTGACCGATTTGGATAAAGTTTGACATTATAGATAGTATTATTCATTCTAAGATTATTGATGGGTATCAAAAGAAAGGTATTTTCGACCGTATTCCAAATATGTAAATCTTAAGAAGGGTTGCCACCTAGGGTTGCCACCTAACCGCCTTTTATTTATTTTTCTCTATATCTCGGGAAGCGCTCGACCGATTTATATAAAGTTTCGCATTATAGATAGTATGATTTATTCTAAGTTATATGCGTGGGTGTTTCCATTTGAGGCTGTTCACAGTGTTGCCACCTATCTAAATTTTGTTTAAATATTGAGCAATATATGCCAATATGGGTATCAAATGAAAGGTATTTTCGGTCGAATTTCAAATATGACAATTTCGAGCAGGGTTGTCAGCTAGGGTTGCCCCAAACCGTATTATATTTATTTTTCCTTATATCTCGGGAACCGCTTTGCCGTTTTGTAGTAAATTTGGCATTATTAGTAGTATGATTCATTCTAAGACTATATACATGGCGGTTGCCACTTGGGGCGGTTCAAAGGGTTGCCACCTATCTATTTTTTTTTTTTTTTTAATATTGAGCAACACTGAGATAAAAAGTTTGAAAGTGCACATTGAAAGTAACATATCAAAACCACTTTCAAATCGATTATGACAATACTGTAAATATTACAGTATTTACTGCAAAATTGGCAGTAAAAACATGTAATTTTTGAAAAATATCAATTAATGATATGAGTCCACTTTCTAATTTACAGTAATTCATGTCAATATGATAGTATCCACTTTCAAATTTACAGTGATTCATGTCAATATGATAGTATATTCGAAGAATGATAGGGGGTCACTTTCCAAATTGATATTACCCACTGTTGGACGAAAAATGACAGGGTTTACTGTTAATTTGACGGCCGTTTCTTGTATATTTTTTTTTTCCGTGAAGATATGCCTATATGGGTATCAAGTAAAAGGTATTTGCGACCGTGTTCCAAATATTTAAATTTCAAGCAGGCTTGCCACCTAGTCTTCCTATCTTTCTTCGTACAACTCTCTTTCCTATCTCCCTCCATTTTGCTCTTCATTGCCCTCTTTCCTTCTACCACGCCCCTCTTCCTCTATATCTATGCTTGCCATAATTTTTTCATCCCAAATTTGGCGAATTCAAATGAGCCAGTTCGACACCGTTTACATTGGCAAATTTGCATTTGGCTTAACCTTCCCTGCAAGAATCTTCTAACAGGGCAAAAAGCCACCGAAAAAAATGCATTACCGTGATGATTTTAACACCTGTAAAGTAATAATAAAAGAAAAGTCAAGAAGGCTTTTGTCTTTTCCTGGTAGAATTGGCCCGTTTTCTTTAAAAAAAAAAAACTAGTAGAAATTGTTATTTACAGCTGTGCATAGTGCAAAGGTTATCACACGTCAATTTCACATTAAGGTTCTTGCTGGGCAATTCTTAATGTGGAACGCAGGTAGGGTTGCTATTTTGAGGAACTGTGGATTGTATTGTTTGGCAAATGAGGTCAAATGTGATGGAATTCCAAATTTGGAAAATGAGATTTGTAGGAAAAAAAGCCCAATTTGCAATTTTTGCCAAATTTGGTGCGTCGTAAATGTACTATTAAACATACGGTGTGTTTACACTCGACAAAATTACATAATGTTCATATGGCTTCGAATAAAACGGAATAAAATCTATACAAATTATCAATATACATAAAACAAACTTTCAAAAATGCCTGACAAAATTCGCTAGGCGCCTGAGTGCCTGAAAAACTATGTAAAGCCTGACGATCAGGCCAAATGCCTGACGTATGGCAAGCCTATCTATATCCCATTCGTATTGGCCCCTGTTAATTTAGGCCTAGTTCTACCCATTTACCAAATTTTAAGGGAAACGCACCATATATAAGATATTTTCGAATGGATCGTTTCCCTGGTCCCCTTCCCGGAAGTAAGATATTGTGAATCTAAGCCGTTCTCGAATACATCCTATGCATATTTCGTTATTTCCGAACTTAAGAAGTTAACTTCTTTCACATGTACTGGCTACACGCGGTTTTTTTTCTTTTAATTTGTAGGTAATAGATTAAACAATCGAACCTATTACATCAAACTACTTTTTGTCATGTAGCGTTCAAAAAAAAAATTTTATTGTGTAAAAATGCAATTTTTTTGTGATGTGTGAACAATAGAACACCCACAAAAATAAAGTTCTTAATAAAGTTAGCTCCACGCGCAATTTCTGAAAGAATGGGAATAAAAAATAAGATCTGTAAACAAATCTGGTCATCTGTAGAAATAAATGCCATGGAAATGTGACCTTAAGGCTAAAAATTCACTAAAAATGGAATATGTGTTTACTGGCTAATATCTCCTAAACTAGTAATTTTGGGAGAAATAAGGATATAACAACTTTTATTTAGATTGGAGTCAGGAGTAAATTGCCCATATAAATGTTGTACCTACGAGTGTCCTTTCAAGGTCTTTTAACAAGTCGAAGTTAATTTTTTATTTTTCATTTTTTTGTAATGGTCAAATAAAATACTTGCAAAATGATGGATTAGATAATCTATACATCGTTTGGTAGGATATTAACCACAGTTTAATAATAACATTGCATTTTAATTTTTACTAACATTTTTGTAATGGTTGGTTGGCGTAAACTGAGAAAAAACTGTTTTTAAATTTCTAAAAACATGCAATATGGGATAATTCAGGGGTCAAAGTTCTAGTTCTCTTCCCTCCAAATGCATTATCTGGAAGTTTCGGGATAAAGGACAAGATGTGTAAAAAAGTCTGCAAATTTGACCTAAAAGCTAAAAATGTACTAAACAGATCTTATTTTTATCCCCATTCTTTCAGAAATTGCGTGTAGAGCGAAATAATTTCATACTTTTCCAAATCCCATACATTCTGTGGGTGTTCTAGTGAACAAAAATATAAAATCATGGCAATATGCGGAAATTCGTATTTCTAGAGATATGATTTTTTTTAAATTTTTGTCATGAAAAATTTTTATTTGGGTGCTCTCGTCCCTTATTAATGGCTCCATTTTCACGTAAAAAGCGTTGAATAATGTAATAAACTGTTGGCTAGCTTAAGTTTAAAATTTGATCCATTTTTAGTTATGATAAAGCCGTTTCGAAGTGCTCCAAAACTAACTAACGCATTTCTTACGATATGCGCTGACTCACTGTTTCAAAAATAACAAGTGAGTAAAATAGAATGTGTATTTATGGCTAAGTGACCCTGCTGAGATACGCACGCTAAGAATCAAGCCACATTAGTACAAATCGGCACAAAAAAGAGCTACATATGTACATAGGCGTCATAGTCCTGAGTTAGTGTACACTTTAGTAACTAAGAGTAATACTAAAAGTTGAAGTCCACTTCTTTGTTAAGTATATCATAGTCAGTTTAGCGCCATGCTCTACCAAATAACATTGGTAATTTAGTTCTATGTAAAAATGGTAATGCAGTGCGCCATAGAACCTAGCGGTTAAGACGTCGCGCTAGTAAGCGGGGGATTCGAGTTCGATTTTTGGCAATTTCTTAGAGTAAATAATAAATTTTTAATAAGATAACTTAGTAAAATTTGGAATGCAATGCAGAAATGCGTAGCAGTTGTCGATATTTTAAAGAAATTGGCACAGTATGAAAAATAAAGGTATTTTTATTTAAAAGTAAGATTACTTTTTACTATTGTTGAAAGTACATTATAATAAGTACACATAAAATCCATCCCTGTATTCTCCCTTTATATTATCTTAAACCCTTTTACATGTACGAACAGTTATCTACAATGAATAAAGAAATAAGCTGACTCGCATATTTTCATTTGAGCAAAGAGGGGTGTTTTTCTTACTGTTCCGTATATATTTCTAATAGTTTATGGGCCCAGGCACTTACCGGTGTGTAGAATAACAAATTAATAAATATTGAAAGCTGTGACAAATAAAAAATGAGTAAGATGGCGAGTTCGATGTATAATATCGACAAATTGGATGGAAACAATTACGATACGTGGTGCGTGCTGATTCGCAGTGTATTAATCCATGAAGAGTTGTGGACGGTAACATCTGGTGATCCTGTGAAACCAGGAGAAGGTACTGGCTTGGAACAGCAAGAACAAAAAGGAATGGCGGTATTGATATTGTAACAACAACCTTTAAACATACCAATTAACTAACCTAAAAGCAACCCCTTTTTACAGGTACCCATTCGGAAACATTCGTAACACACGAACCATATACACACATACTAACAATACCTGATACAGCATCCAAACTATAAATACGTGACAAGAGATAGACATAAAGCTTTCGGCAGAATCAATCCGTCAATACGTCATGTACGTGACGTACGTCGTGACGTACGTCGTGACAAAACGTACGTGCCGCACAGGGGTGGCACATAGCGATTGACTTACGTCATGTTGAAATACACAGATATGTCAACAAAATAATTAGTGCAAAACGAAAATTATTAAAAAAAAACATAACAAATGCAAAATTTCGGTTAAAAACATGGAAAATATTAAAAAATTACTTTGGTTAAATTTGTTTCTTTCACAATTTTCACAAACGCGTTGTCAAATTGGCGGTAAAATTGATTTTGACATTTGTCACGCAGCTGCCGTTCCGTCAAAATAGAAAATTGGCAAAGGATGCCGGATCCGTTGACTGATACTTTGTCAATCTAGCGTTTTACATGCAAAATACACACATCCTACTCGGCTGTCAGTTTCTTCCTTTTCCGGCAAGTACGTGACGGACTGATTCTGCCGAAAGCTTAAATCAGAACGAAACCAAACACTGAAGATGGCGGATCGCCGAAACCGGTTTGTCACAAAACCAAAATTGACAAGGTATGACGAAAAATCGTTCCAATATTCATCTAGTATCCACCCTGTCGGAAAAACACAACACCAAATTAACTTAGTAAACAATTAATAAAAGCTGCTCGAGTCAATAATTTGTTTGTGAGTGAGATGCCCAGCAAAAGGTTGTTTTTCTCTAACAATGGTAAACATGACCTTATAAAATGGCACTAACGCTACAGGCATCTAAATATGCTTGTTTTTCTCTAACAATAGTAAACATGACCTTATAAAATGGCACTAACGCTACAAAGTAAACAATTAGTGAGCGGATTAAAATTTGATTCGGCAGTAAATGAAGAAAGCTGCATAAATTGTTTAAAAAGCAAGTGTCATGCAAAGCCATATGAAATTTCTCAAACAAAAATAGCTGATATATTAGAGTTAGTGCACACTGACGTGTGTGGGCCATTAAACAAATGCTCGATTGGCGGTGCAAAATATTTTGTTACTATGATTGATGACAAAAGTAGATATGTGCACCTTTACTTCATCAAAAGCAAAGTGTTAGAAGTTTTTAAAGCTTACGTGAGCATGGTTGAGCGTCAAAAGGAACGAAAATTAAAAATATTAAGAAGCGATAATGGGACCGAGTATGTGAATACTGAAATTGATAACTTTCTTAAGAATAATGGTATCAAAAAAAAATAACAGTCCCCCACACTCGCTTTAATCGTACTTTGTTACAAATGGCAAGAACAATGTTGGTGAGTAGATCGGGTTGGTGTCGAAATTCTGTATGTACAAAATTCTAAAAACAAAATTCTGCTATCTAAAATACTGCTTTCAAAATTCTCTATTACAAAATTCTGTATTGCAAAATTCTGTATTACAAAATTCTGTATTAAAATATAATGTAACTATGTTAAAGAGGTCATGTAATTATTTTGAAAAAGTGCGCACTAGAGCGTATCGCGGTGTATGGAGGAAAAAAAAGTTGAAAATGGTCCCCCCCAGTTTGAACACTTACCTTATGAGGTTTTCAAAAAAATTATTTTTAATTTTTTTGTCACCCTGTAAAAACAGCGAAATTTGTTTTTTTCTATAATTTCTATATTTCTCGTTCGATTTTCAAAAGTTTTACATTTTTGGAAAGGTATTCACCAAGGCAAGATTTCATCCATAGAAACTTTTAGCCCTTCATGCCAAGTTCAGTTTTTATTCTATTTTTACTAAAACCAACACCCTTTATTTGAAAAAAAAAAACAAATTTTCCGGAAAACTAAGAAAAAAAGATTATTACCTGCATGTAATGAGGAAATAAATGTAATGCACTTATGCTAAATCTTTCCTTGACTCCAATTTGCTGTAACGTTCTCGGCTACTTAGTTTAGCGAATATATATATTTTTAAATAATGTTAATAAGAGACTTTTATGAAATAAATAATGACACGTGAATGTCATTTAAGAAGACACTTGCTTCACCACTACTAATTTTTTTTTTTAATACAGGGTGTTGGTTTTAGTATAAATGAAATAAAAACTGAACTTGGCATGAAGGGCTAAAAGTTTCTATTGATGAAATATTGCCTTGGTGAATACCTTTCTAAAAATTTATCACTTTTGAAAATCGAACTAGAATTATAGAAGTTATAGAAAAAAACAAATTTCGCTGTTTTTACAGGGTGAGTGTTCAAACTGGGGGAGAACATTTTCAACTTTTTTTGGTGATACGCTCTAGTGCGCACTTTAATAATTACATGACCTCTTTATCATTGATAACATTATATTTTAATACAGAACATTCATTGTCAAAGTTAGGTATCGTTATTAGTTAGTAAAACTTTTTACACAATTTGAGTATATGAACCCATTGTTTTTAACATATTCGTGCATATGTACATTAGACTGGGCAAAAAATTTTTTTTGTTGTTTTCAAAAATTATATTGATTTTTTTTTAAGTAAAGTGAAAAAAAAAATACTGTAATATTTTCAGATTTTTAAACTAAAGTCTAGTTTAGATTTTAGAGACTTTACCTCATATTTGGTATTAAAACGGTATTTGTTTCCTTTAGCACCCAACTACTAATAAATTAGCTAAAATTATAGAGATAAAAAAGCGCTTCCGGATTCATGATCCTGAGGCCAAAACCCGTCTTTTGAGCCCTCCCCCATAATTTTAGCTAATTTATTAGCAGTTGGGTGCTAAAGGAAACAAATCTATCTATATATAAATACGCCACATGAAAAACTTTAGGAACCTCCTGTGAGCGAACCGTTTGACCAATTTGAATGAAAAATGCATCGATGGAAAGGAAATTGAAAAAACTGAGGTATAGCGGTATAATTTCAGGGGCGTCCCCAAAATTTAAGGATGGGGGATACGGGGCTAGCGACCCCACGGCCCCCTAAAGATTTTATTGGTCGAATTTTAGGTCACAAGCGATACTAGTACCATTAAAAAGACAAACCATTGCTGTGAAACAACATTTACCTAAATATATTTTTGAAGGAAATCGAATTTCCTACAAAAGTTGCATTGACTAAAAGTTTTCTCAGACTAGCCGTTTTCTAGTATTCTAGCCTCAAAAATTAGCATGATTTTTCGATTTCCCATTTTGATACCCAGCGTACTAGTACTAGTACAAGGGTATATTAATTTTGTTCACATAACAGTTGTATGTAACGGCACAAAATAATCGAAATAGATATAGAGTTCCATATATGAAAGTTCTTAGGATTAAAAGAGGAGTTGAGTAAGGCATGTCCGTCCGTCTGACCGTCTGTGTACACGATAACTTGAGTAAAAATTGAGATATTTGCATGAAATTTTGTGTACAGGTTACTTTCTGGCCAAGGTAGGTTGCTATTGAAAATGGGCGAAATCGGATGATAACCACGCCCCCTTTTTCGATACCGAAAATCACACAAATTGGCATATCTCGGCAGCTGAAATGGCTAAAATGATATAATTTTATATTCATTCTTTTATGATTTAAAAAATAATAATTATAGTGGGCGTGGCACCGCCCACTTTTAAGGGGGGCATTTTTGAAAATTGGACTGTGCGTAACTTTTAAACTGATTACGATAGAGCGTTGGAATTTGGCACAAGGCATACTAGTATTGTTGGGAGTATACTTGATGAAATTGGATAAAATCGCCCTCCAACCACGCCCACTTTCGATATCGAAAATTTCTAAAAATGTGTTTTTTGAGAAAAATTTACCTACGCGATGCAGGAACCAGACAAGCCGACATATGTTTCGATGATACTGGAGTTACATCTCTTCAAGGACTTTTTCTTCCCGGCATTGTGAGAGTCGAACTCACAACACTGTAGTGACTTGTATGCTAGAAGGTCTAGCACCTTAGGCCACTACCCAGCTTGAAGGTAAACCCTTCTCAGTGTCCATTTATGCATATATTTATACTTCCATATAGAACATTTCTTTAATTTCAATGCTAACTTATATGAAAGATTTGCGAATTTTTAGGACTTGGTGTGAAACCTATGAAAGAATTTTCATACTTAATTAAGCACGAATATTTTTCCATTTATAACATTAAACTCTTTGTTGCTTTTTTGACTTGTAGTCTATTGCTGTAAATACCGACGGTATTTACAAGCAATTTTCGGAATTGTATGAAAATGTGTTTTTGAGAAAAATTTACCTACGCGCTGCAGGAACCAGACAAGCCGACATATATTTCGATGATACTGGAGTTACATCTCTTCAAGGACTTTTTCTTCCCGGCATTGTGAGAGTCGAACTCACAACACTGTAGTGACTTGTATGCTAGAAGGTCTAGCACCTTAGGCCACTACCCAGCTTGAAGGTAAACCCTTCTCAGTGTCCATTTATGCATATATTTATACTTCCATATAGAACATTTCTTTAATTTCAATGCTAACTTATATGAAAGATTTGCGAATTTTTAGGACTTGGTGTGAAACCTATGAAAGAATTTTCATACTTAATTAAGCACGAATATTTTTCCATTTATAACATTAAACTCTTTGTTGCTTTTTATAAGCTTTTATTTAGTTTCACCTGACGGCTGTCTGTTATCAAATCTTGCAAGCTAAATTTGAGACACTTCCCGGTGTCCGATTGATTTGAAATTCTGCACCCATGTATAACCCTGATGACAATGCAATATTATAAAAAAAAAAATTCGATAGGTGGCGCGTGGGTCGCTATATTTTCAAAATTCGCATTTATGGTCCGATTTAGCTGAAATTCGTAACATGTATTACTACCATGAAAAGAAATATTTTTGTAAAAAAAATTCCGCTAGGTGGGGCTGAGATAGCGGTAATAAAAACTCAAAATCGTAATTATGGACCGATTTGGCTGATATTTTACGTGTGTGTTACTTAATTAATTTCTAAATGTTAAAAAAAAATTGGACCCGCTAGGTGACGCGTGAGTCGCTTTATTTGAGAATTACGAAGGTCTGTTTTCAGTGTCGATTAATTCGTTTTTCAACGAACTTCCCGTTGAGGTAGGATCTTGAAATTTTCATCATCGTTTAGTTTTCAGCCTCCACGCAAAATAACAAAAAAAAATAATTCCGATAGGTGGCGCACGAGTAGAGATATTCGAAAGTTTTCATTCCAGGAAATTTTGCTTTTGATATTGTACTAACTTGCAGTTAAGATGGGATTTTGCAAATTTTAATCATCGTTCAGGCTTCGCTAACAGTAAATAAAAAAATTAGCTTAATTTCAAAAATCCCATTTATCGTTTAGTTTAGTCTTTATTCCAATATCCCAAAAGTAACTTTATTAACCACGCGGCTTTATTGTAAAAGATTCTATGGTTTCTGTTGCTGCTAGCAGCCAATAGATGTCGCTGCGACATTATTACCTCTTGTTGATAAACCGAAAGTAACTTTATTAACCACGCGGCTTTATTGTAAAAGATTCTATGGTTTCTGTTGCTGCTAGCAGCCGATTGATGTCGCTGCGACATTATTGCCTCTTGTTGATAAACCGAACTAAAAAGTAAAAAATAAAATTAAAGAAAAAAAACTTTTTTAAAAATAAGCTTTTATTATTGGTTTATAAAATTAACTAAAAAGTAAAAAATAAATTGACTGTAAAGGAATATAACACTTTATAAGTTCATTGTAACCTTTAAAGATAATTTGGCTTCTTCCTCTGCCACAAAATAATTCCATATTGTACATAATTATATATTTCTAACATTAAAACTTTACACCTAAATTATTAAATCTTCCAGTATATATCACATTCCTAATTTTATTAATAATAAAAGCGTGTTAAATTTTGATGGTATAATTAAGAACATTTAGGACCTTCTTTTCTATTTGATGGTATAATTAAGAACATTCACGACCTTCTTTTCTTGCTATCGAAATTTAACACGCTTTTATTATTAATAAAATTAGGAATGTGATATATACTGGAAGATTTAATAATTTAGGTGTAAAGTTTTAATGTTAGAAATATATAATTATGTACAATATGGAATTATTTTGTGGCAGAGGAAGAAGCCAAATTATCTTTAAAGGTTACAATGAACTTATAAAGTGTTATATTCCTTTACAGTCAATTTATTTTTTACTTTTTAGTTAATTTTATAAACCAATAATAAAAGCTTATTTTTAAAAAAGTTTTTTTTCTTTAATTTTATTTGACTTGTAGTCTATTGCTGTAAATACCGACGGTATTTACAAGCAATTTTCGGGATTGTATGAAAATGTGTTTTTTGAGAAAAATTTACCTACGCGCTGCAGGAACCAGACAAGCCGACATATGTTTCGATGATACTGGAGTTACATCTCTTCAACCATCGGTATTTACAGCAATAGACTACAAGTCAAAAAAGCAACAAAGAAAATTTCTAAAATCACCTAAATTGACATAATTCGGTAAAGGAAATGGCTAAGATGATATAATTTTATAGGTGAATCCCCCTGGTTATAATATAATGATTTCTTTACAAATTTTGTAAAATGCCCACATTTAAGGGAGGCATTTTTGAAAATTTCACGGGTCATAACTTTTAATCTGATTACGGTAGAACGATGAATTTGGTACAAGGTATACTAGCATAATAGGGAGCACACCTGATGTAATTGGACGAAATCGCTTTCCGACCACGCCCACTTTTCGATATGGAACATTTCGAAAATCTAATAAATTGACATAATTCGGTAACGAAAATGGCTAAAATGATATAGGTTGGTAGGATGAACCCCGCAATCAATCTGTTATGATTTTTAATAAATGTTTAGATGTGGGCGTGGCAACGCCCACCTTTAAGGGGGGCATTTGGAATATTCGACTGGTCAAAACTTTTAAACTTATTACTTCAGACTCATGAAATTCGGCACAACATATACTAGCAATATAGGTGATGAAATTGGACGAGATCTGCTCCCGACCACGCCCACTTTCGATATGGAAAATTTCGAAAATCACATAAATTGACATAATTCGGTAAGGTAAATAGCTAAGATAGTAAAAACTTTAGGTAAATCCTCCTAGGGCCTATATCTTTGTTATCTCGTTCCGAAAATTACCGCTGGGTATTTAATGTTCGGTTCACCCGAACTTAGACTTCCTTACCTGTTTCTTTCAAAAATTGTCAAAAATGCAAATATGCATGTATAAAAAAGATAGATACAGATTCTTGTATGACGAAAATCACAAAACTTGAATAAAGCAAAATTGTTCGCATTAAACATGCAGAATTTTGAAAAGGCAGATTTTTAGAAATCAGAATTAAAAAAAAGCAGAATTTTGTTAAAGCAGAATTTTTTTGCAATTTATAGAAAGTGAACCATGCTTATACAGCAAGGCATCGAAAATTAGTATAAACATTAAAGCAGTATACGTAGACAATCTGCTATTACCTTGTTCGAGTCTTGGTGAGTTAAACGAAACTAAAGAAAATATTGCAAATGTTTTTCAGATAGTCCATAAAGGTTCGGTACGTCATTTTCTGGGACTTGAGATCGAACGAGAAAGTGAAACTGGTGCGATATTTTTGGGGCAGAAGCAGCATTTAAAGAACATTTTGGAAGAGTTTGGTATGGGTGAATGCCGGAGCGTTGCTGCACCAGTAGTAGTCAATTACCAAGTACACTGCAACAATGATAAGTGCGAAAGCGTTAACACTACCGAGTACCAGTCTGTAATTGGCTCTCTAATGTACATAGCAATTTCTTCGCGACCAGACAGCCTTCACTCAGTTAGAAAGTTATCACATAGGAAGAGAAATCCTCATAAGGAACACATGACAGCAGCAAAGCATATACTACGTTACTTATATGCGACTTCCGATATGAAGCTAAAATACACACAAAAAAAAATGATGGGCAAATCAAGGGCAATGAAGAGGAGTGTTGAAAGTACATTATAATAAGTACGCATAAAAGGAATCCCTATTCTCTCTTTATATTATCTTAAACCCTTTTACATGTACGAACAGTTATCTACAATGAATAAAGAAATAAGCTGACTCGCATATTTTCATTCGAGCAAAGAGGGGTGTTTTTCTTACTGTTCCGTATATATTTCCAATAACTACTTATACCAAATTTTAGCAAAATCTAAAGAACAATACGCTATATATGACAGATTTTTTCAACCTCATTATATTTAGCAGCTGCTTTAGTGACAGCTATTAGCTGCTCTAACTTTAGCAATGGCTCTAACTGAAAAAACCGACTTTAACTCGACTATGAATTAGATGAAGTATACTTTTCTTAAAAGTATGCTCTAATTATTTTTATTGTTTACGGCCTTTGAATTAAAAAAAAACTAATGGCGGCGAAATACCAACAGGTTATCATAACATCTAACGAGATTTTTAGCCGAGCTTCTCTTTCCAAATTGTGGTGTGTTGCTTTTGAGTTTTCCTACAAGTTGGCGGGACCTACAGTTTTTTGCCGACTCCGAACGGCACTTTCAAAGTAAATGCATTTTTTGCTGAGAAGCTTCTCAAGGCAGAAATACACCCGGAGAGTTTGACAAACTACTGCCGAGGGGCGACCCCGTTTAGAAAAATTCTTTTTCTAAATAATTTTTGATGTTACTTTTGCCGGGCATCGAACCGCCACGACTTGGTGTAGAAGGCCGAACACTTAACCGCTGCAACACGGCGGTCGCCTTGACTGGACTGCAAGTTGCAGTCAACTATTCCTGATGATGACTTCAGAGTGAAGTCGAAATATCGACAATTTACATAAAATAAATGTATATCTAAAATCCACGTACCGTGTTTTATTAAGAATATGCAAATATAGGCCTAGCTCGTTTAAATTTTTAAAGTATGCTCTAATTTTATTTAGCGCATACTTTAAGTTGACTATGATTATGCGCCATAATCTTTGCATCATTTAAGCTGAGGAATGAATAATGTGTATATTATGGCTTTTGTTACCATTTCTATGAAGCTAATGGACTTTTTGTGGAATTTCAAAGTGAGGAATGAAGTAAACTATTACGCAATTCACAACCTCTAGTATTTCGTGCTATTGTCTATTTTTCCAAAAATTTATATTGGAAACCATGGAAACATACAACGATAGACGAATACGACACCCCTTGTTAATTGCCCATATATAATTAAGATGTCTGCATTAAGGTGGAGTGAAATTTTTTTTTTTTTGGAATTTCATTTTGTTCACCCGCGATAACGGTACCTTTCTAGGCCAGAAATAAGCGTGTAAAATTTTATTAACCTACTTGCATGTTTAGAGGTGCCCCCAGCCCCACAAAGATGAAAAAAATAGCATACATACATATGGCTGATTCCTTGGAAACTGATATATTTGTGTTCACCGACTTTAATGTCAAAAATTTATAACAAACCAACATTTTTTTAAATAAACTGATATGCAGTCTTATACATTTCATCGATTCATATAAATTAAGTGCAAAATTTAATCATTTAATAGCATGGACTACTTTTAAACACACAAAAAAGAAAAAAATGTCACAATTTATAGTGTCCCTTTGCTGAGGTCATGTACTTTTATTGGCATTATATGCTATAAATTGTGATCAAAACAAAATTTGCATAAGCAAGCTTTGAAAGAGGATAAAGAGCGTAACAATATGCCACAATTGTTTTTAAAACCATTTGCTTTACTAGGGTCCTATAGAGGACTAAACTTTGTTCTCCAGTTTTGTAAAAAATCAAAAAATGGTGGTCACAGTCGTCGTATGCGCATATAAGTTAACATATAATGATACTTTTTTTGACACATGTTCAGTCTAATGTCAACATCAATCTGTGGTAGAGCAGCTCCCATTTTGAAGACGGGTTGGGAAGATTTTGCGTTTAATATATGTGTCACACTTTCTCATGTCACAACTTTACCACAGCTTTTCTTCTAAACTAGGTGTAATTTTTCCTTGAAAATTAGAACACATATAGACCTTGGTGGCATACATCTAATTTCAAACGGAAGTCCAAAAATATTAAGCCATATTAAAATGAGAATAGATTAAACATGAAATGTCACAACCCTAAAATGTCACAACTTTTTATTCTACTGGTTTTGCTACAGTTGTTTTTACAAGTTTATATAAAATGAAACACCATGATATATCTGTCATCATTTATAGTTCATTTTTTTTACATATATATATGGCCCAACGTGAAAAAACACAAAAAAATACAAAAATGTTTGTTTAAATTTTTAGCAAATACATATGTGTTCTCATAAGGGGTTAATAGTTTAAATATGAAACTGAATAATTTACTTGCGTTCAAAGCAGTTTATGTCATAGTTGCAGCAAAACTTTATATTTTCGATATTTAGAATTCATTTTTCGATATTTGAATAAGTGTACTCGTACGGGTTTAGTGGGCGTTAATGGGTTAAGTTGTAGCGCAATGCGAATCAGGGGCTATTTTTTATACCCCATTTACACTGTATACACTTTCAAAAGTCATTTATCGTAACATTGACATTTCACAAAAAGTCGATGTGAAATATATCAGTTTCAAAGGAATCAGCCATATATGAATTTTCTAAAATTATAAAATCAAACAACGAAGTATGAGGATTTATAGCCATGGTTGAGCTGAGTATTACTGTGAATCCAACAAAGTTATTAAAGGTTAAAGTTCATATAATGTATTTTTTAAATTGCAATTACTCAAAAACTACTGAACCGATTTCGAATATTTGTATACCGATCGATAGGTATTTTGATCCCCTTTATTGATATACATTTTATATATGAAAAGAAAGAAGGTAAAGGGGGGGGGGGGGGGGGGGGGTCAAGCCCCAAAGCAACTTTTCATTGCTAGTACGTTCAAAACAAACAAAAAAATAAAAATCTCCATATGATTTCACTGCACCTTAGTCTGCATACTTGTTTTTTCAAATTTCATAAAATGGGGAACCCTCTACAAAATATTTTTAGTTGCATCATATAAGCCGTGGAATTCGCAAATGTATCCCATTTTGGAGCTATCCATTGTCTGCGGACAAAATGTGTATCAATACAATAGGGTTTAAAACTTTAAAGAATATAAGAAAATAAAAAACCAGAGTATTATTGAAAAAATTCATGAAACAAATTCAAAAAGTCATATCTCGAGAAATACGAATTTCCGCATATTGCCATGATTATATATTTTTGTTCAGACATAACAACTTATATAAAAAAGTTACAAAAAAATAAAAAATTATGAAATATGAAAAAAAAATTGCATTTTTATACAATTAAATTTTTTTTAAACGCTACATGATTCATTGTTTAATCTATTACCTACAAATTAAAAAAAAATCACCAAAGAAAGTTTTGTAACGGCAAACTAATAAAGCGTCCTGTGTCAAAGGATTGTTTACTGCCAACAATGGATCATCAATCAGACGCAACAACATCGAGGATTAAGAACATTCGTTCTTAGTGGGGGAGAATGTTCAGTACTAATCATGATTTAAGCTAAGTTGAGCTAAGAAATATTCTTAAATTTCTATGAAAAAGTTCTTTGAAGAGGTTTTAATGAACAATTCTTAAAACCCATGTACTATTTCTTTGGAAACATGCATTTTTTTGGTTCAGTGTAGAGTTTACGTCTGACTTTAAATTTAAATAGATTCGTTGATGATATCTAAACGCCGGCGGACCGCAGCCGTTATCCTAGGTCACTTACGCCGCTGCCGATTTGCCCACCGGCGTAAAATTCTAATCCAATTTCCTGCAATTACTGGGGTAAAAGTTGACTGAACGATTTTTGGGTCAGAAGATATATTAATTTACATAAAAGCTTTTCCCCAATATGAAACACCGGTATTAGGAACGCATTCCCATAATCATAAAACACATATTTGGTCATTATATTCCATTTTTTACTAGGAACTCGTTTTTCTCACCCTAATGTATATATACATATTATCTACGCGAAAACAAACTGTGTAGTGTGTGAAGTGTAATATAGGCGGCTATGTATGTCTTAATTTTAACTATGAATAGCCTATACTAAAAATAGATCAGATGTTTCCTGTTTAGGGCAAGCATTTCCAGTCGATAAACTGTCCGATGCCAATGAAATGGAGCTGGTCGTTGCTGCAGACGAGCGGATGTCTTGATTTAGCACAGCTGAGGTTTGACTTTGACCACCTTCATAAAAGAATGGCGAATCTATTAAGAGACAAAAAATAGATATTTAGAAAATTTCAAATTTGATAGACAGAAAAGTGTAATTAGTTAGTATTAGGGACAATCCATATGAAAACGTCTAATTCAAAAAGCTGGCTAGTTTCGGATTTCGCTCAAACTTTGAGGGACACTTCTTTAGGGTCCTACAGGAACATATTGATACACATTTATTTTTTATAACCACTGGTTTCGGACTGGTCAAGTTTCAAAGTTTGAAAAACGTCATTTTTAGGCCTACCCTATTTTAGCTGTAAAAATGTTTCCATTAGAGATATCTTTACATTCGATATAGCGTCATATAGCGAGTACCTGGTAGTAACAACCCGGTACTGAAAATACGTATTTTTTTATCGATTTTCGTCAACTTTTGCCGGCTCTGGCGTCTTTACTGTTTGAGAAATTCGTATTTTAATCTCTTGATAAACATGTCCGTTTTCGAGCCTGAAAACCATGATTTTTGAAAATTGACAACTTTCGAGATAATAATTTATCTATAAGGAGTGCGGTTTTTTGGCCGATGGATGAGTTAATTTCTTCTAGGATATGTACCCTTAATTTCTGACAAATATTGAGTGGCTACTTAAAACAGTAAAGACGCCAGAGCCGGCAAAAGTTGACGAAAGTCGATGAAAAAATACGTATTTTCAGTACCGTGGTTATAATACAAGGTACTCGCTATATGATTTAATATTTATATTTAAACAAACTACTATCTTTTCCCTTTAAAACGCTACATCGAATGTAAAGATATCTCTAATGGAAATATATTTACCTAAAAACGACATTTTCCAAACTTTGAAACGTGACCAGTCCGAAACCAGTGCTTATAAAAAATAAATGTGTGTCAATATGTTCCTTTAGGACCCTAAAGAAGTGTCCCTCAAAATTTTAGCGAAATCCGAGACTAGTCAGCAACGATTTTTGCTAATATTAGACGTTTTCATATGGATTGACTCATTATATAAATGTTTGTATGAATCCCCATTTAATTACAAACTACATAACCCAGATGATGTTCGACTTTGACCATCTTCATAAAAGAATGACGAATCTATAAAAAGACAAAAAAGTAGATATTTAAAAAATTTGAAAATTCATAGACAGATAAGTGTAATTAGTTAGTCTTATTAATATATAAAAACGTAAGTTTTTGACTGACTGCGGATAAGGTTCTTTAACGCCTGAAACAATGCCTCTTTACGAAATTTTTTACGGTTATATTTATATTTATTTAATTCCATCTACAGTACAAAGTACCTCACAGACTAAAAAGACAATAAAAATTATGTTTAATATACACTTATCAAATAATAGAATTTAGGATCAACACAAAATTAGATCTTGATAAGGAAAAATCAATTGATTTAAAAGACGATAAGTCATTAAATTCTTTTAAGGCACGCGTAATAGGTGCATTACCTACTTTCAAAATTAGTTCTAAAACTAGCGACGTAAAAGGAAGAAAACTTCGCAGATTTCTTTGCGGAACATTAAAATTTATTCGCTCTAGCAGAGTTGGACAATCGACACTGCCATTAACTATATTAAAAATGAACTAGAGAGCTAGAATGGACCTTCTTTTCTCAAGAGAGCATAGGTCAATAAGCATTAGCCGAGATTGGTACGGTGGCAATGGATCCTCGAACCGTATAGAACGCAATGCATTCTTTAGAAATATCTTTTGAACTCGTTCGATCCTATTTATCGATTGTTGATCATAGGGTCTGCAGATAATTACTGCATATTCTAAGTTTGAGGGTACGAGAGAAGTAAAAAGAAGCTTAAAAGTGTATGGATCCGAAAAGTCAGTAGAACTACGTCGAATAAATCCCAATACCGAATAAGCTTTTGAAACAATAAAATTTATGTGATTATTAAATGAAAACTTCGACTCGAAAACCACTCCAAGATCTTTAGTCTCTGAAACTTTGTTTAAAAAACAGTTATCTATATAATAAAGGGTAGACATAGCATTAAGACGTCTAGTAAAAGTTAAGTGAAAACACTTAGCAATGTTCAACGATAGCCGCGACTTTATACACCACAAATGAAGACTGTTCAAATCACTTTGGAGCTTGCTTGCATCATCCATATTGTTGACCATCGCAAAAATCTTCAAATCATCAGCAAAAAGAAGATAATTTGAAAAGTTAAAGCAGCTTCCAATGTCATTTATAAAAAGAACAAAGAGTAGAGGACCTAAAATGCTACCTTGAGGAACACCAGAAGGAGCAACAAAAAAGTCCGAAGTTGCAGAATCAACTGAGACAGCACAACGACGATTGGATAGATAAGACGTTATCCATTGCAAAACGGACGAATGGAAGCCAAGGCAAGCTAACTTACTGATAAGAATCCTGTGGGATACTCTGTCAAACGCCTTAGAAAAGTTAGTATATATGCAATCCACTTGCGAGCCAATCGTAAAAGCTGAGGTGCAAAAATTACTGAATACCATTAAGTTTGAGACTGTCGAGCGCCCAGAAATAAATCCATGTTGGTATATGCTTAATAATGATATTACAGCGAAATAAATTTTTTCCTTAACACTTTCAAACAGTTTCGAATTATTTGATAGTTTCGCAATTGGCCTATAATTACGAACATTACCTTTACTACCATTTTTGAAAAGTGGAGTAATTGTTGTAATCTTCCATTCATTAATAAAACTAGTATATCCCGTGGTCGAAATTCGACCAATTTAAAATAGTTGAACTTATTCAAACATCTGATCAACTTTTTGTCAATAGCTGCCTTTAGGTCCGTGGCCGTCCTCGACCAACTTAAATCTATGTATACCTTAAACACTCATACATATATAGTCAAAATGAGGCCATCATAGAATTGAAAAAATAGTGGCTGTTATTATATAATAAAAATATTAAATTATGTCAGCCCTTTCCAATTATTTATGGTTTTCGAGATATTATATTGCGGTTGATTAATGGAATGATGAGATTGTGCTTAACAAATAGCTAGGGAGTGAAAATAATTTCTCTAATAATAGGAGGAGCTTATTGAGTGAAAGAGTAAAATTCATTATGTAGAAATATGACTAGGTAGGTAGGTTCAAGTGGCTGCCGCAGAGGCACACTTAGGCCAGTTTTGAAAGACCCGTTGTGATACCACCAACACAAGGAAAGTCAGTCCCGGGACCCAGCCATATGGAAAATCCCTGAGGTGTTGGGATTTTCCACATAGCAGAATCCTGGGACTGACACTCCTAAACCGACACCGTTACTCCTCCTCGAACCACTTAGATGACTTTATGAAGCCCAACAAGTCCTTTATGTCCAGTTCCGCGATCTGGCTTAGGCTATCTAGGAACGGAACTCCCAAAAAGCGCGTTCTCGCGCCGCTTAAAGCCGGACAGTTGCAGATGAGGTGCTCCACTGTTTCCTCCTTCTCATCATCTTTGCACCTCCTGCAGCATCGTCGGTAGGGCACACTTAGCCTTTCTGCATGCCTACCAATGAGGCAGTGACCGGTTAATACCCCTATCAATATGCAGATTTCCCTCCTAGTTAGGGCATAAATGCGTCTAGACCTTTTAAGATCCCATTTTGGCCAGGTTTGTTTCGATATCCGACATCCTGGGGATTGCAGCCATCTTTCGTTGGCTTGACGGAGTGTGTGCTCCTTCAGCATTGGTTTGCATGTGGCAAACGGCATACCTAAGCGCTCTTTATCCTGAAGAACCTGCTTGGTCGTGCCCATCGAGTATTAGCCGACTTGTTATCTAAAAATAATGAACTAGGAATACTAGAAACTTTTTTCGATTTCACGAAGCTCCAGAAAGATTTTGGGTTAGCTTTGATATTACTCTCCGTACTCCTTATATACTTTGTGTACAGAAGGTTATTTAATGACTTAAACTCTTTTTGACATTGCTGAAATTTTACAAAAAATGCCTGGATTCTAGTAGATTTGAACTTCTTAAGGTATTTGTTTTTAATGTTTTTTAAATTCAATAAAGCTCTATTATACCAAGGAGACTTATAAGATCGCTTTCTTTTAATGGGAATGTTATTGAAACAGAAATCATTAATTATTGATTTAAAGGTTGAATAGCAGTTGTGAACATCCAAGTCCAAAAGAAGTTAATCCCAATTTATTTCTGAGATGGACCTATTAAGAGTTGTAAAATCACAAGCCGCATAGTTAAATTCACATCTTACATCATCCGCGATATCCGAAAATACATAGAATTTTAACCCGATTTCCAAAGGCACATGGTGCATAGTAGCTTCAGAAATCGGCGAAGTGCATTTAGATATACAAAAATCGATATTAACACTAACGTATATAAGATCTAATAATCTATTTAAATCATTAAAAATACAATGTCCTTGATTAAGATTAATACTAAGGAAATTGTCAATACAATACGATTCTCGATCAGTGGCAATGTTATTAGGAAAAAGTCTTGAATTGGCAGACTTACTACACCAAATTATGTCACTGAGATTAAAATCACCCAGGACACAAAGATGATAATTTTTAAGATCAAGGGATAACCCAATTATGTTATCTACATGCGTTTTGTACAACTCAAAGTTGATATTAGGTGGAATATAAGAAGCCAACACATAAAGGAAGTTTCGAGATTTCATTCCTTTGATTCGAAGGCATACTTGGTCGAGTAACGAGTCGTTATTTATCAGGTCAACAAATGATGCACGGAATTTTCGTCTAACTGCAATTAGAACACCACCTCCTCTTGAGCAGCCAGTTTTCATGGAGTCCCGATCCTTACGGAACACATTGTACAAATTAGGATCGAAAAACTCACTATCGTATAAGTCGGATTAAAGCCAGGTCTCGACAATTACTATCACATCATAACCCTCTTGAGAACTAAATTGAAGAACTGTATTCGATTTTGTCCTTACTTACTTAAAATAGCCTTTAACCGCCTAGGCGATTTTGGCCGTCCAAAGTCCTTGGACCGTGTGTAGAAGTCCACGCAAGTGGGGAAAGCTTCTGATCGCCATTCAACTGGGAATAGCCAGAGCGATTCTTCTATGTGCGGTCCAAGCAGCTCACTACGTCCGGGAAAGCCCACGTATCTCTGGATAACCACTGAACACCATTTCGGTGGTGAACTAAAGTGAGAAGACGACAACCTGACAAGGCCACTCCGACATAATCGGTTTAAGGGCTTGCCAGGGGACTTGATCAGCAGCGTGTGTCACCATGAGGTGCGGCTGCAAGCGGGCGCCTGTCTTGAACCAAGCGGCTCGCTTTATAAATGTGTAATTTAAATCCAACCCCCCGAGAAACGGGTTGTGCGTAGGGTTTGGGACACACCACATAAAAACAAGCTTCCAATGAGATCCAATAATCAGACCTCGGATATGATAACTCACTCTTTAGATAACGACCACTGTGATTTTGTCCTTAGTCCAGAAATATTTTGATAGTAAATGTTAAGCTCAGCACCAGAAGAAGCATTTCTATCCATGGTGGTTAGGACATTTGGGTACGACCTCCCCGTTTGCGAAAAAAATTAAATGGCTTTATTCGTACCTTCAAGGGCCATATTTTCGGATCAAGAATGTTAGGAAACTCAGCTGATAATACACCCAACCTAAAGTTTACATGTGTACGATTTTCTACTGGGTTATCTTTTTTAATTAGAGCATAACAAGAGAGAGCCTTTTTATCAATTTGTACATGTTTACACACATAATTTTTAATATCGTCGGCAGTGACTTTAGGGTCGAATGACGACAAATGCGCCCACATCATGCGATCAGCAACGCACAACTCCGTGCTTGCATTAGAACCAACAACAACCACATTCTTATCATTCTTATTACGTTTCTTGTTGTTCACTCTAGTCCAATTCTTTTCCGATTCCCTTCCATCGTTTTCTTTTTGAGGAAAAATCACAGCATTAGCATTAGCAGAACTCGAAGCTGACAAGTTGTTGGCCGTAGAAACCGCATCAACAGCTGAGACAACAGGCAGGTTAAGAGAACCACTAACTTCTGCCGGCGTAATAACAATAGAGGCACTCTCCACGCCAATGTTACGTTGAATTGCAGGCAAGGCGCAATTTTTATTGTCAGACCGTTCAGTAGCAAAATCAGCAACAACATCAGTGCCCGATACCACACTACTAGAAGTAGAGGAATTCGTGCCCACTGGCAATTTAACGGGGTCAGCGACCTTATTTGAATTTTTATTTGAACGCAAATTTCTTTTATTAGCGTTATTAGGTGCATCAGTATTATCAGCAAAGTTATTAACAGCAACTGTGACAACTTGTTTAGATGATGATAAATTTTCATTATTTCCCATATTGAGAGTGATTTTTTTTACACATAAATCATCTTGTAGCTCCTTCAGAGCACACAATGCATTTCCCAACTTTGCTAAACTAGACGAATTATACACAGAACAGCAGGTGTCACATTTGAATATGAGGTTTTTGTTAGCTTTTAAGAGTTTTTAACAAGCCGAATTTATTTTAACACATTTAGGATGAAAGTTGTGTAAACAAAGACCGCAGGCAACAAAATCACCTCCCACACACTGCGCACCGCAATTACTACATAAAGACATCGTAAGCAAAATGATAACGAGAGAGCTAAGCAAAAGCACGTCCGCACTCGTCAACGATCGATTTATTTGCAAACAAATTCTTAATTTTTTTTATTTTTTTAAATTTTTTTAAATATTTTTTTTGATTTTTTTTATTATTTTAAAGTTTTGTTGTTAAAAGTATAAACATCTGTGTATCTTTGTATGCAAATATATACACCTACTTACACTTTGGGGCTCATGGATTTCTAGAATGAACCTTGATCGCCAAGTATATGTACATATGAGAAAAAATGCCAGTTTTGATGGTTATATTGGTTGGAGTGATGATAACTCTAGTTTACAAATAATTAATTAAAAAAAAAATACCAAGATATTCATGTATACGGGTGAATTGGCACTGATATGCCAAGCACAAAAAATATTTTTTAAATTTTTTGTATGGGTAGGTTTTCGAGATATCGGTAGTTTTGTGTTTTTTTCAGGTATCACTTTATTTAAAAATTCTTTTTGCCAATGTTGCAAAAGCGATGGGGCTAAGCGATACCTCGTTCGAAAGGAAATTAAAATACACTTCTAACGACGTATAAAATGTAAGGGTGGGTCAAACCATCGCTGAGCAATAGATGGCCAAAGTCGAAATTTTGTCGAATTTTTACGATTTTTGAAAAAAAAAATTGATTTTAAAAATGTTTTTTTTCATGCGAAGTTGTGAAAATCAGAACTGTTTATTTTTTCGTGTATAATTGCAAACACTTTAAGCGTAATATTACCAAGATCTAGGAAAAACTGTATTTTTGGCGATTTTTTTGTAACTTTCAACATCTCTACTTTTAATAGAATTGTAAAAGGTCGATGTCTGAGTATTGTAGATATTCAAAAAAATATTCATAGTATTAGTCATTACTAAGCCAATAAAGTCCAAATCAACCGTTTTTGGAATTTTTGTCGGTCTGTCTGTAAACTAGTGTAATTTGTCCTTTTATATGTAAACGGCTAGTGTAGCGGACATTTCTCGTTTGATACCCTACGGGAACGGTCGGATAGTTCTATTTGAACACTTATAAGGCTAGGCTCACACTGCAACTGACTTCGGCCGTCCAGCAACAATCACACATCCACACACATGTGTTTTAAATGAGCTCTCTATTTTATCCGATTTCACCCGAATGTAAACAAACTTTGGCCGCCCGATAAAATAGAACGCGTTCGAATTTCTCTGATGAGATCGGATGAAAAAGTAGGTTGCAGTGTGAGCGTAGCCTAAGTATGCTACACAAATTAAAACATAGGCATACCAACTATGTCCTAAAGAGACTTGTAGTGATCAATTGATAAAAAATGAAGCGGTTATTATCCATAGAGACATGTCCCGGATTAATAAATTTCGTCCACAATGGGCGACGTAGTCATTTATGGGCATTTGACATTTGATTTTCTCTCGTACAGTGCTATTAACAAGTTGTAAATTACACCTCTACATTCTATATTTTTCATATTAATATTTTATCATCATTATCATTCCATATTACATATACCTTTTTAAAAATAATAGACTGAATGTGCAAAAGCGCCAGTCCTCTGTTTAGGTTGTAGTTCGACCACTTGATGAGAACTAGCATGAAAGATCTCGAAATTTTTCCTCCAGGGATATTTATGTGCATGAATGCATGCATTTATATAAAAGAACTTCTGGCTTCGCCTATACATTTGTATGTTTGTGCAAGTGTATATTTATGTATGTACATATTTTTCTACAACATACCTTGCCGCGGTACGAGGGCTTAAGTCGATAGCCACAGGGCTACGCTGCCCTTGTGGTCATAGCTCCGTACGGCACTTCATCACGAGAGCAGCCTAGCCTCTCTGGCGCGACCACAAAGATCTTCCCCCTCCCAATCCAATGTGTTATGCGAAACCGTGCCCATTGGACGTTTGCAGCCGGGAGGCAAATCGTGGCTTTATTTGGAGCCTCTCTGATACCGGGTCAACTCAGAGAGTAAGCATGGCCTTACTGCGGTACGGGGCTCTGCCGCGGCGGACGACACATTTCCCCTACTCTTCCCTTGACCCTAAGCTGGCCTTGTCCGGCGATGGGTCGTACGAACAAGATGAACTCAAATAACCTAAATAAAAACGAAAAATCTAAAAAACAAACAACGCCAAATTTCACTCCTCAGCAAAGGAGAGCTATGGAGGAGCAGGCGAGAAAGCAACAACAACGCCGGAGGACAACCTCCGTTCCACACTCAAGGGGGGATCCACAGCGATGGCAACTACGAGTCGGTCAACCAACCATCTATCGAGTAAGATTGACTTGATGGGAGCTAGCACCAGTGTGGTTGCCAAAGCAGCTAAGCGTACAACGGCGGATGCTAAACTCCAATCAACCGCAGATATGAAACCCAGTATCTTTACGTCTGTGGCAGCGGTCTTACGACCTGGCCTCGGAGTTTCGAAGGAGAAGGAAGCTGCAACTGAGATGTCGGCAAGGAGAGCGAACGCGATAGCAACTACGGGTCCGCACTCCCGCGAGACATCTCCCCGCCGCTTCACATACCACGAGAAAAGATTGGCTGCAAAGATCCTGAAGAGGTATGAAGGGGTACCGCAGGAATTGCTGTCGCCGAATTCCAGTAAATCGGTAGAGCTAGCGAAAGCTGTGATACCGGATTTCCAAAATTCTTACATGCCAAAGAGGTTAAAGTTAACCCTTTCAAGCGCCAGAGATCGGACCTGGAGTTAATTCCCCCTCCCAAGCGGCATCAGAATACCCCTGGAGCGGGCAAACTAAGCTTTGCTGAGGTAACCAAGGACAGGATCCTTAAGGCGTCCTTGACCGAGGCAATGACCGTCTGGCCATCCCCAAGGACCGGTGGCGTTACGTGCGAAATGAACTCGGCAACATTCTTCTCAACGTTGCTCCGGAGTTTCCGGGTAGTTCGGCGCGAGTAACGGATGCGGGTTGGCACCAGGGTCAGGATGCAAAAACCGTAGCACTGTACAAGGCAGCAGCTGCTAAACTGGGTGAAGTCTACCAGGTCGCAAAGATAGAGGTCGTCGACTGGAAGGACATTCCAGCTCGTCCAAGGGCGTGGATTCCGGCCATCCCTGACGAACCCGAGAGAATTCTCGGGATGCTACGGCTAATGAATCCGTCCCTCCCAACGCATGACTGGAGTATCAATCTGGTCGGGAATGCGGTATGGCCCGACAGACAGGTGGTGTTCACCATGAATAAAGAGTCAATCGAGCCCCTCAAAAGGTGCAATGGCCTAGTAAACTACAGCGTAGGCCAGATCGTTATCCACGTATATCGTGGTGATGCTCAGCGCGCTGCCTTCTCGGCCACTCCGGGAGAACCGGAAAACGAATTATCAGAAGAGGAAGCAGAGGATTCCGATGCGGAAAGCATCTTATCCGCCACGTCCCTTGGCGATAGTGCTGTGAACAACTTGGAGATGGAGGACAGCCTACAGGACGAGGAAGTCCTCGACGTCGCGGTGGTAGCAGCCAACGCTGAGCGATTAACATCTAACGCTACAGGCAGCAGGACTCCTGCAACGCCATATCGGGCAGTTAATCGGAACAACTCGTCGTTGATAGGCAACCTCCGGGATGGAGCAAACCTCGACGATATGGGGACGGCAGGGAAGTCTGTGCGCTCTCATGTTGGTGGTGCTTCAGATTAATTTGCACAAATCTAAAGTGGCTTCGGCTGCTTTAAGTAGTCGTCTTTCTAAAGGCGACGCGGATGTGGTCCTCATCCAAGAACCCTGGGTCAATAGCTCGAGAATCTGCGGATTGGGGACTAAGGGCTTCAAGCTCATTCGAGCCAGCGAGGAGAGCAAAGTCAGAACGTGTATTTTGGTCAAGTCTGAGTTGAACTCCTTTCCCCTACCTAACTACACCAATGGTGATATTACCGCTATCAGTCTAACGGTCGACAGCACCTGCCTGACGGTGGCGTCGGTCTATATGCCCTACGACGCCGAAGAACCCCCACCACAAACGGAGGTGAAAGACCTGGTGTCAAATTTCTGCACGGGTAATCTTATTACTGGAGCGGACGCTAATGCTCACCATGTCCAATGGGGGAGCTCCGATATCAATGCCAGGGGCGAGTCTCTGTTTGATTACCTCTTAACAACTAACCTGGTAATTTGCAACGTGGGTAATGAGCCCAGTTTTATCACTAAGACCCGCAGGGAAGTCATAGACCTCACTATCTGTAGTGAAGGCGCTTATGAGTGGGTCAGAAAATGGCGGGTTCTGGAAGAACATTCATTCTCCGACCACCGTTACATAGAAATGGTTCTAGACTTTATTGTAGAACAACCAATCATGAAGCGCAATTCACGTAACACTAATTGGCAGTTACACAATGAAATATTAGACAGAGACCTGCCAGTACTGCCCTCACAAGCCCCCTCATCAGTAGAGGAGCTGGAGGATCTTGTTACTACATTTACATCGGCGCTCTCAAATGCTCTAGGACAGGCTTGTCCAGTGCCAAAACCACGCGGTGAACATAGGCCACATTGGTGGTCCTACGACTTGGACTCGCTCCGCAAGGCCAAGAGCCTCGGCTCTGAGCCTCACTGGCACGAATATCAAGCTAAACTAAAGGCATACAAAAATGCTCTGAGACAGGCGAAGAGGACCTCGTGGAGAAATTTCTGCACTGGCGTCGAAAAGGTCGACGACCGCGAGACTTAGACGAGTCCTCTCGAAAAGTCAAACAGCCATCAGCTATTTGCGAAAACCTGACGGATCCTGGACCAGCACGGAAGAGGAAACCCTTGAGCTGCTCTTGAATACACATTTTCCGGGGAATTTGCATGACGCACCACTATCACCTGCAACAAACCTGGCAGTAAATATACCCATCACTGAGGAAAGGGTAAGGTGGGCAGTTAAGAGTTTTGAACCGTATAAGGCTGCCGGGCCGGACGGGATATCGGGCTCCTGGAGAAGCGCCACGGTAGTGTTTATCCCTAAGGCTGGGAAGGCATCCCACTACGAGCCAAAAGTTTACAGACCGATCAGTCTCTCGTCCTTTGTACTCAAAACCTTTGAGAGGATACTAGGCGACTACCTATCAACGGAAACTGCTCTGCACAGCCTAGTACCTATCTGTCATTGAAAAATCGCTGTGTGAAAAGGACTACTGTCTCGTGGCCTTCTTAGACATTGAGGGGGCTTTCAACAATATAAGCCCGGAGGCGATCAACTCCGCTCTAACTAATCTGGGCGTAGATAGACCTCTAACTGGTTTAATTGACCAACTTCTAAGAGGAAGGAAAATAGCTTCTTCACTTGGTACGGTTGAAGTATCACGCTATGTCACAAGGGGAACGCCCCAGGGTGGTGTTCTTTCCCCGCTTTTATGGAACCTCACAGTCAACTCATTGCTACGTGACACAAGCTGGGGGGCGGGAAGATAGTGGCATACGCAGACGAATTAGCTATTGCATTCAAAGGCAAGTTCCCACAAACTCTGTGTGACCTGATGCAAGTAGCACTGCGAGAAGTTTCAAAGTGGTCCTCTCGCTGCGGACTTAGTATCAACCCGGGGAAAATGGAAATTGTCCTCTTCACCCTCCGGTACAAAATACCGCCACTAAGCCTACCAGAACTAGATGGCACGCGCCTGGGCTTGTCGGATAAGGCCAAGTTTCTAGGCATAGTTCTGGACAGGAAATTTAATTGGAAGGAGAATGTTCTTCAGCGCCAGAAGAAAGCTTGCATCGCTCTTTACACATGCAAAAGAGCCATTGGCAAAAAATGGGCGCTCAGCCCTAGAGTATGCAGTTGGATCTACACGGCCATCATTCGCCCAATCATGCTGTATAGAGCCGTCGTATGGTGGCCGGCGCTGAGCAAGGCAACATACCTGAATCTGTTGCGGAAAGTCCATAGATCCAATATGATCTGTATAAGCGGTGCGCTAAGGACAACGCCCAACGAAGCCCTCCAGGTCATTCTGGGCATTTTGCCACTTAATCTGGAAGGATTTCGGTCAGCGGCGGTATCAGCTCTGCGCCTAAGAGAAACCTCCACTTGGGGTGCGGGTACTATTGGGCACTCCAGTATTCTGGAATCTTACAGCTTTCTTCTTCTAAGCACAGATCGTTGTGCGACCACTACAGTCGGGGATAGCTGTTTCAAAATAAACATTCCCAGCAGAGAAGACTGGGAGAGGACGGATTGGTGTCCCGAAACAAATGGTGGCACTTCCATATACACCGACGGCTCGAAGTTGGACGGAAGAGTTGGAGGAGGGGTTTATTCAAGGGATTTGGTCCTTGAGCTCTCCTTCAGACTACCTGATCATTGTAACGTCTTCCAGGCGGAAGTCTCGGCAATCCTGGACGCCGCGGCCTGGTTAAGCAAACGTGTTATCGGAGAAGGTATCGCTATTTTCAGCGATAGCCAAGCGGCAATCAAATCCCTTGGCTCATACACGTTCAACTCTCAACTGACGCTCAGCTGTCGTCGATCTCTTCAGGAGATGGCCCAACAGAACCGCGTAAACCTCATATGGGTGCCGGGACATAGGGACATTGAGGGAAACTGTAAGGCAGACGAGCCTGCCAGGCAGGGCACGACCAAGCAGGTTCTTCAAGATAAAGAGCGCTGAGGTATGCCGTTTACCACATGCCAACTAATGCTGAAGGAGCACACACTCCGTCAAGCCAACGAAAGATGGCTGCAATCCCCAGGGTGTCGGATATCGAAACAAACCTGGACAAAATGGGATCTTAAAAGGTCTAGACGCATTTATGCCTTAACTAGGAGGGAAATCTGCATATTGATAGGGGTATTAACCGGTCACTGCCTCATTGGTAGGCATGCAGAAAGGCTAAGTGTGCCCTACCGACGATGCTGCAGGAGTTGCAAAGATGATGAGGAGGAGGAAACAGTGGAGCACCTCATCTGCAACTGTCCGGCTTTAAGCGGCGCGAGAACGCGCTTTTTGGGAGTTCCGTTCCTAGATAGCCTAAGCCAGATCGCGGAACTGGACATAAAGGACTTGATGGACTTCATAATGTCATCTAAGTGGTTCGAGGAGGAGTAACGGTGTCGGTTTAGGAGTGTCAGTCCCAGGATTCTGCTATGTGGAAAATCCCAACAACTCAGGGATTTTTTATATGGCTGGGTCCCGGGACTGACTTTCCTTGTGTTGGTGGTATCACAACGGGCCTTTCAAAACTGGCCTAAGTGTGCCTCTGCGACAGCCACTTGAACCTACCTACCTTCACCTATACATTTGTATGTTTGTGCAAGTGAATATTTATGTATGTACATATTTTTCTACAACAGTACTGGAAAAAAATCAAAAAAAATCTAAAGTAATCATTACTTTTGATTATTTTTGATTTTTATTGATTTTTTTAATTTTTTTTATTTTTTTTTTATTTTTTATTTTTTTTTTTTTTTAATCAATTGAAAAATAATCATTAAAAAGTGAAAGTAATTGGTAATCAATCATTAGGTGGCTTTTCAAAAAATAATCAATGAAATGCTAATCATTTCCGATTAGTAATCAATTATTAACAGGTCTGCCCAAAACTAACTCTTTGGGAGGGGGCGAAACTTAAGGTAGTCTTGGATGCGGAATTACCCCGTCGCATTATCTTTGTCGGGTATTTTAAAGAGGACGATTGCCCCTCTAACGAGCATATCCTCAGAGTTATTTCTTTTCAAACCCGGCCCTAGATTCCAGATACTGGAGAATCCTCAATCGGACAAGCAGGGCCACAGTGGCGCAAATCGCAATACCTGTAGATCCGGTGTCACCTGACACAATCCGTCACCATAATAATACAATCAGTTTGGCGTATGCCAAAGTTACACTGCGGCTTAAAACCAAACCATCTCTGCCCCGGGTAGCTGATGAAGCCAGCGGCGGTAGAAAAGAAGGCTGTTGAGCAAACAGTCTGCAGCTCAAAATCGGCAGAGGTGACGCAAGGCTTGGAGGATGTACAAACTAAGCTTCAGCTGGAGCCCACAGCAGAAGCTACGATTATCGAGACTCCACCGCCCTCTCAAAGCGGGCAAACAAATCAATTACATAGTGAGAACTCTAGACCAGGAGTCGAAAAAAACGGGCCAAAGTCAGGCATCTAATGGGGATGCTTTGCTCCGCGGCATCCTAAAGTCATCGGTGGCGGATACACACAGAAGAATTTTCAGGTTGAATCAACACTTTTTAACACTTTTTCAGGTTATTTTTTTCAACACTATCGTCCAGGTTGTTTTAACATGAAGCTGATTTTTCACTGTTCCTACGTGTTAGATCAACATGAAGGAACAGTGTGAATTTAACATGATCACAAACAGTTGATATAACATTATTTGTCTCGTTAAATTAACAATATTTCATGTTAGTTTAACACAATCTCCTGTTACATTTATACGATCTCTCATGTGAAATTAACACGATATGTCATGTTAAACTAACACGATCAATAATGTTAACCTAACAGGTTTTCTTGTTGAATTTACACGATACATCATGTTATTGTTAAATTAACACGATCTATCTGGTTAAAACAACACGATATTTCTTGTTAAATTAACACGATCTATCTTGTTAAATTAACACGATCTATCTTGTTAAAATAACACGATCTATCTTGTTAGAATAACACGATCCATTATGTTATTTTAACATGGTTTTTTTTGTTAAATTAAACACCACGGTTTTGGTTTTTTAAACAAATTTTATTTATTTAATTCGTGGAATAAAATTCCTGAACATTTTGAGTGCAACTCGATGTACGTATATGCAATTAAACATCAATACCCCTAATAAAAATACATAAAAAAGGGGAACTTACTTCGTTTTGGCGACAATCTGAAAGCCGCTCCCTGAATTTTATTCTTAGGCCAATTTTTGTCCTTGGGGATATATCAGCCAAGTCAGCATCTTTTAAAAGAAAGAAGCTCTCGCTATCTAGGCCACAATCTAAAAAGTAAACCAAAATGGTTTCATTAAAAACTCTCTAAATTGTCCAAGCAATTGCCAAAAATCACGTCCAGAAAATGTCCGAATAGGTGTCAAACGACGGGTTTTGACCCCGGTACCCATAATCAGAAAGCGCTTCCATGGTATTTATGTGCCAAACAGTCAGCGAGTCCAACACCGCCTACTGCTGTGTTCTTTGATTAGCGTTATTGGTATGGCGTTATCGACAAGGAAGATTAATTCTGCCTTTACAGGCAAACAAACATAAAATGGTGGTAAACTCTGTTTTGCACGTAAATACCAGTTTTTGCACATGAATATTATGTACTTACCCAAAATCCTTTGTAAAACTCCTCAATCGAATTGCACTCTACCGCAAATAATACCGCGGAGAGCTTCCACTTCATTAGTCACAGGTTGATTTGGCGATTCTACCAAATGTTCGATCATTATTTCCTCTGGAGTCTCAATAAATAAGACATCCGACTCTTGGTCGAAATGAGGCATACCGCAATTTATTTCATCACACATTTGGCGAAAAGTTTCACACTTTAAGATGGATAATATATTATAAACTTTATAAACTTTACAAAATTTTCCCACGTACACAGCAATGCGTTTGCAGATGATATTCGAAATAACAAAAGAGGCAGCAAGGTTGCCATTATTTTTTTTAAATATGTCGCCAGATTCTCCATTAAAAATCACCACAATCGCCAAATTTGACTAGCTTGTCGCCAAATAAGTCGCTAACAAAATTCAATTCAATTCAATTCAATTCAAGTTTATTCAGTCTATGATTATAAATCTTACAGACTAGATACAGAAATTTATAAGGCTAAATTTTAACTATAATTAATAAAAAAAATAACACAAATATGTATATAATAATAGAGTTTTAATAAATATCTAGGTGCATAAGTATTTGAGACTTAAACACGTCCCTGGACAGAGAGAAATCGATATTTAGCCTACTCGAAAGTTTATTGAATTCCGCTAGAGAGCGGAATATTGGATCGAAGAGGGCGTAGTTTACCCTGATAGAACTCAGATAAAAAGGAGGGGATTGTAGATTAATTAATGTACACCGAGACACATAAGAGGGCAACGGATCATCAAAATTGAGTGAACCAAGCCCAAACCGAATAAATTTCCTTTGAACCCTTTCAATTCTAGCCGCATGACAGCTGTAGATTGGGTTCCACACAATGGACGCATACTCAAGATTTGAGCCAACCAACGATATATATAAAGCCTTCCTAGTATAGGGGTCATTTAAGTCCTTAGCATATCGGCGTAAGAATGCAAGATTTCTATAAGCCTTCGGGAGGACATAGCAGATATGATTAACGAAAAAAAATTAGTGTCAAATACGACACCTAGATCCACAAATTCGTTGACTGCGCTCAAGAGACTGCCTGCTAAATAGTAATGTGAAACAAGATTATTGCTGGTCTTCGAGAAAGACATGTGAAAACATTTTTTAACGTTTAGAAAGAGCTTATTAGTATTACACCAGTCAACAAGGTTAACCAAGTCACATTGCAAAAGTAAAACATCTGATGGACTGTCAATCCTGCGAAAGATCTTCAAGTCATCAGCATAAAGAAGAAAGTTGGAAGACTGAAAGCAAGCGCCGATGTCATTGATGAATGGAACGAACAACAGCGGCCCAAGGATACTACCCTGGGGAACCCCAGAATTTGCCACAAAGTTATGCGACTTACAGTTTTCAATTTCAACACAAAGCGATCTATTAGACAAATAGGACTTCAACCAACATGGGAACACCGAGTGAAAACCATATAACTCCAATTTCATCAGCAGAATCTGATGGGACACTTTATCGAATGCCTTAGAGAAGTCAGTATATATGATATCCACCTGGGAACCGACTTTGAAGGCTGATAAGCAGAAATCCGAAAAAGATGTCAGGTTAGTGACTGTAGAACGACCCGAAACAAACCCATGCTGGCGCAGCTCTATAATGCTCTTAACGACAAAGAAAAGTTTTTCATGAATAATTATTTCAAAAAGCTTAGAGCAAACTGAAAGCTTAGCAATGGGTCTGTAATTTGAGACATCATTTTTATTTCCAGACATAAAGATCGGCGTGATTGACGCTGTTTTCCACCTATCAATAAATAAGCCCGAAGAAAGAGATAAATTAAATATGTAGCATAGAGGAATGCATAAAGATGAGCTACAGTGCTTCAGAACAAATGCACAAAGTCCATCACTACTAACATCATCCGCAGATAGTGAAAGTGAACCGAAATCAATGCGTTCAAATAGGTATGAGCTCGAGTGAGGACTAGTTTGAAAAGTAACTTCATCTTCGAAATTAGATTTGAAAAATTCTGCAAAAAGTTCTATAGTGTCATTTAGAGACTGTGAGCAATTGTCATTATATTTCATGCAAATAGGTATGTTGGTAGAACCACGCAAACGCCCCTCATGCCTCTTAACGCATTTACATTAGCGTTATCATTATTTTGCCGCACAGGGTTGGTATGACTATGTTGTGCAGAAGGCGCAGAGGTACCAGCAGCAACTTGATTAACCGTGGTATGCATAACAGATGGGGCGGACAAGCGACTAGCATAAGTTATGTTGTTAGGCGGCTCGACTGCGGCCACAGAGGAAACCGCAGTTAAAGAAATTGTCGAGGTAACACTGTTAGCTACAGCAGAGCTAGCTATGCTATCGATTGGAGTATTCATGCTAGCGGCAAATCCACTGTTAATTGTGCTAACAACACTTTTTGCAACCGAGACTTTGTCACCAATTACTTCAATACTATTCGCATTGTTGTTACTCAACTCGAATTTGGATCATTATTAGAGCGATTCGGACTATTGCATACCTCTTTGCCGGCATCGGCTGCCTTGACAGATTTAGGCTGGTCGGCAGGTTTAATTTGATTAATGTTCTTAGCTCTACCTTTACTTGCATTTTTCTTTTTGTTTGTACTGCGATGCTCAAAGAACTCGGATTTAAACGAAGCAAAAGCACCAACAACCCCATCATCACAGAGATTGTGTAAATTGAGAAGCTCAGAGCGCACAAGTTTCAGTTCGCCTAACAAGCGGTTTTTGTCAGCTTGCAGAGCATGAATACACTCAGGCTGGAAGAAATCCTTGGGATGAACCCTCCCAGAGGGTGCCGGCTGGTAATAGACACTACAGAAACCCCTACGCAGGGGAGTGCTAGCTAAGTTCAGAAATCAGTGCCATTGGTGCCTTAGCTCTTTAATAGCTCTGGCATATGGAAATCATTCTTGAACGTGGCCTCAAGGTGGGAACCGGGCCACACCCAGATGAAATGGTGGTCCCCCCTAATCCAGGGTGTTATGCGATTCCGTGCCCATTGGATGGTTTGCAGTCAGGGGTATCCGACTGTATTCTTACGGAGCCTCCCGGATATCGGTCCACCTCCGGGAGTAGCGGTGACTTGCTGCGGCATGGGGCTCTGTCGTAGTCGACCGTTTCATATCCCCCTTTCACATACTTTCAGGCTGCCGAACGGTCTCATCTCAGTAGGCAGCCTACGAACTAGTAATTTAAATTTTCCACATGAATAAAAACCAAGCCTCGGAGCCCTGCACGGGTAAAGATGCTGCCTCTGGCACAGGCGTTAAAAAGGCCAATACTTATAAAACCCTGCCACAATCGGGAACCGCTACGGTGGCACCGATCAGGCCTGCACGGCCTCAAACCACTTTTCGGCCACCTGCGCAAGCTAGCAGCAGTAGGACCAAACCCCCTGAGGGCAAGTCCGAACCTGTAACAGCCGGCAAAGCTAGCCCCACTGAGGGAAAGCAACTCCCGGCTGAGCAAACGCAGGTGGCCCTTACGGGCACCTCTTACGGTCACCTCTGCTCAGCATGTGGCGGGAACCAACACCGGGTCCTCCACGGACAGAGTGACTGCCCCCGCCCATGAAAAACAAACTCGTGGCAAGCCGGCTGACCCCCTAGAGGGTTCTAAGGCAAGCCAACGAGTCCCCCTCTCAGTCCGCAATCAGCGGAATCTACGCAATGCCGCCAAAATTGTAGAGAGACTGGGCAAGTCTCCCAGCGATAAGCTGACGGCAGAGCAAAAAAGTTCTCTGGCCTGGGCCAGGAAAATCATTGCGGAAAAATCATCGCGTAACACCGCAACCAATCCTGCCAATACGGCGCCAACCGGGACGGATGGGCCAGCCCTTAAAAGGCAGCGGTCGATAGTAAACGCCTCGAGCGTTCCTAAAAGGCATAGGCCCATAACCTCTACCCCTTCTCCACCTGCCCTAACAAAACCGTTCAACGAGGTTGCCAAGGGCAACATCACGCTGGCGGTTTTGAACCGCGGCCATCCGGATGGAAACATTACCCCGGACAATTGGAAGGATGTCCTGAACGGCCTTCTCAGGCAGTTCAAGGACATTATGGACAAGAACCCGGGTGCTGCTCCCATTATCCGCGATGCCGGCTGGTATCAGGGCAGGATTAAACTAGTTTCCTGCGCAGACGAGCGCTCTTGCCGTCTGTACACACTCGCCATAGCTTCGGTGGGGAGCTGTGGCCCGGGGCTAAGCTGGATGCCGTCAGAAGAAATTCCAAACAGACCGAAAGCTTGGGCCTGGGTCCCAGACGAGCTGGCGGAGCCTGGCGAGATTCTGGGCACCATCGCGCAAAGCAACCCGGGACTACCTTCAAGCGATTGGAGGATAGTACGCGTGGGCGAGACAAGGGAGAAGCAACGCTATGTCGGTTTCGTCATTAGCGAGGCGTCTCTCCCTTGGCTTGCTAAATGTGATGGAGTGTTAAGCTACGGCTTCTACTCCATCACGTTGAAAGTCAAGCGGGATGGTACCCAGAGAGAGGAGCCGGAGGAGATGGAGACGAAGCCCGAGCTTCAGAGTGATGTGATGGCAGGAAACACCTTGAGTGCACTTGTTACCCTTGACTCTGAGGCAGCAGCTACCTCCATCGAGTCGGCTCCGATGAATTTGGAGGAGGTGGGCAGCGACTCGATTGTACCCACCTCCACCGCAGCAAATCTCACGACCCAATGCAACACCTCGAGTGTACATGAGGTCGATATAGAACTAGCACGTAGTGCTCCGGAGTCCGAGAGTGATACACTCTCGGTATCTAAGCTGGCAGGGCAGTTCTCTACCAGCATGGACGAACACCTCCTCCTGGAATCCGACCAGTCAGATGTTGGCTTCGACGGTACAATAGTTGTGGTGGCATCGGGCGGGACGGAGCAGGGGGAGATGGACGTCGATGCTGAGTTTTCAGAACGGTCCTAATGGTCCGGATACTGCAAATTAACCTGCATCACTCTAAGGCAGCCTCCGTTGCGCTAATCTTACGCCTCTGCAAAACATCGGAGGTGGTCGTTCTAGTCCAAGAGCCATGGGTCGTCGGTAACAGGGTCTGTGGGCTGAATACCGATGAGTACCAGCTGGTGACGCCACCTGCAAAAGGTAGACTCAGATCACGTATTCTTATCAGAAAAACTCTTTCTTATTTTCTACTATCTCCTTTCAGCGATGATGACTTCACCTGTATCAGCCTCGAGCTGCAGGACTATACCCTCTGGCTGATGTCCGCATACTTTGCGCACGATCGCCCCATCTCTGCACAGGATAGGCTCAGCAAGGCGGTAAAGGAGGCCCAACTCAAGGTGCTTTCGATAGTCATTGGTGCCGACGCCAACGCGCACCACCTCGCATGGGGCTCAACCGACACAAATACAAGGGGTGAGTCTCTTTTTGATTTTATCATAGAAAACAACCTCTGTATCTGTAACTCTGGGGACAAGCCAACTTTTGTCACCTCGAATAGGAGGGAAGTTCTAGACATTACTCTGGTTTCAGGACCTTTCTCTGACTTAGTTAAGGAATGGAAAGTTTCCGATGATAACTCCTACTCTGACCACATGTACGTAACTTTTAATCTGCTTTTGCGACCTCCGCCTATGACGGTTTACAGGAACAGGAGACGTACGGACTGGGACCTTTACAAAGTGGTCCTGTCCTCTACCCTCCAAGAAAACGCTTCTCACGGTAGGCGTTGCCTACCGATAAGATCTGATGAAGCGCCTCTCTCAGACATATCGTTTGCTTCTCTCGGTGAGCTAGACTCACCGTCTAAGATAGACGAAGCAGTAGATCTTGTCACCAATTCTTGTAACGCTGCCTTCATAGCAGCCTGCCCGGAGATTAAAAAAAGGGGTACAAAGAAACCGTACTGGTGGACCCCTGAAATCTCCGAGCAAAGGAAGAACAGCAGAAAACTCTTTAATCAGGCAAAACAGACAGGGATCTGGTCCCCCTACAGGGACGCCTTAAAATCTTTTAAGAAGTTAACCAGGAGAGCCAAAAGGGAATCCTGGAAAAACTTCACAAGCAATATTGAGGAAGTCTCGGAGGCAAATCGCCTACGTAAGGTCCTCTCCAAAAACCCTACTCCTCTCAGCTGTATTCGTACAGCTGATGGAGAATGGGCCTCATCTAGTGCCGAAATCCTGGATACCCTGGTCACGGCCCACTTTCCGGGCAGCACCTCTCAGCCATACCTACCCTCGAACTCGCAATCTAACCCAAGGCCGTCGCGGCCCTTGGACCACATAGTCAGCAGAAAAGGAGTTAACTGGGCAATCAGGTCCTTCAAACCCTTTCAGAACTCCGGGACTAGATGGTATATTTCCCGCCGAACTACAAGCAGCGAGCGATCTTATTAGTCCGCTGCTAACTCAAATCTAAAAGGCATGCCTCAACCTGGCCTATATCCACACGGAATGGACCAAGGCAAAGGTAGTCTTTATACCGAAAGGAGGCAGGACATTCTGCAATAACCCAAAGGATCTCAGACCTATTAGTCTGACCTCTTTCCTCCTAAAAATTCTAGAAAGATTGCTAGATGCCTACATTAGGCGAACGGCAAATCCAGGACTAATCTCCAACAGCCAGCATGCCTACTCCAAGGGCAAGTCCGTAGATACGGCTCTAGACGCTATCACCTCTGGGATAGAGAAGGTACTTGCTTTCAAGGAGTTTACGCTCGGCATTTTTCTTGACATAGAAGGGGCTTTTAACAACGTTCTTCCAACAGCGGTAACGAGCTCCCTGCGTTTGCTGGGAGTGGAAGAGCCTCTAGTGGAGTTCGTTGAACTCCTTCTCCAAAGAAGAACCATTATTTCCGAAATGGGCAATTCTTCCCTTACAAGGTATGCCAACAGAGGAACCCCCCAAGGGGGTGTTCTCTCTCCTCTACTTTGGAACCTGACGGTGAACACTCTTTTATCTAGACTAAAGCACACCGGCTGCCAGGTCATTGCCTATGCAGACGACATAGCCCTGACGGCTACTGGCAAGCATCCTTCGGTGCTTAGCGAACTCTTGCAAAATGCGCTGAATCTAACAAAAACCTGGTCTGAGGTATGTGGACTAAGCATCAGCAGTGAAAAAACTGAGATGGTGCTCTTCACCCGCAGACGCAATATACCAGATTTCACCGCCCCATCGCTGAATGGGAGGGTGATCAAACTCTCTACCGAGGTTAAATACCTTGGCGTAATTCTTGACAAAAGGCTGGACTGGAGGCGTAATATGGAGGAACGCTCCAGGAAAGCCATAATGGCGCTCTACGCCTGTAGGTCGGCAATCGGAAAAAAGTGGGGTCTTCAGCCCCACATTGTCCACTGGATCTACACGGCAGTGGTGCGACCTATACTATTCTACGCCGTCACCATATGGTGGCCGGCTCTCGAGATCGAATCTAACAAAACCAAAGCCACAAAGGTGCAACGGATGGCAGCAATGCTTATTAGCGGTGCCCTCCCCTCCACTCCCACCAAGGCTCTTGAAACCACACTTTTTCTTCTTCCCACTGACCTGTATGGGAAATTTACTGCCAGTTGCAACGCAGCTAGGCTCAACGCACTAGAACCCTGGATGGACTGCAGGTTTGGGCATACCCAAATCCTGAAGCAACTCCCCAACTCTTACTTAAAGCTGGACTACGCAATACCACGGCCTTGCTGGGATAACAAGTTCGATACGTGGATCCCAGAGAGAAGCGAGTGAAAAATTGCGTGGAACCGGGAAGTCAAGAAATCTCCGTTTTCACGGACGGCTCTAAACTAGACAACAAAGTCGGCAGTGGAATCTTCTCAAGTAAGCTCGACATTAATATGAGCTTACGCCTTCCAGACCACTGCAGTGTCTTTCAGGCTGAGCTTATAGCTATCTGGGAAGCTGCTCGCTATCTGACTAACCTGCCAGTGACTAACTCTATCTCCATTTTTTCCGACAGCCAAGCTGCCATAAAATCCCTGCAAAGTAGTAAGACGTCGTCACTAGTGGCTATTAAGTGCAGGGAATCTCTAAATAAGCTATCCGATAAGTGCAGCCTGAGGATAATATGGGTCCCAGGCCATAGTTTTGTATCGGGTAACTGCGCTGCCGATGAGCTAGCAAGGAAGGGCACCTGTCTACATACAATCACCTCCGGCAGCTGGGTGAGCCCCCCTCTAAATACATGCAAGCACTGGCTGCGTTCCCGGTTCATAGAACAAGCCGACGCAAGATGGGCCATGGAGCCGACTTGCAGAACGTCCAGGAAAATTTGGCCCAAACTTAACGAAAAAAGGTCGCAATCGGTAATTCATCTGAATCGCCTATTCATTAGCCCACTAGTGGGCCTTCTTACAGGACACTGTCTTATGGGAACCCATGGCGCTCTCATGGGCCTCTATACAAATGACTTCTGCCGCAGCTGCAGGGACGAGGAGGAGATAGAAAGTGTAGAACACTATCTATGCCACTGTCCCGCTCTATCGAAAACCAGGTACCGATGTCTCCGCAAACACTCCTTTGGATGCCTCGCGGAGCTAGAATCTGCAAATATAGATGGTATTCTGCGCTACATCAGACAAACGCGCTGGTTTAGCTTCATGGGTGTATGAACTCCGGCACTTTGTATGGGGGTGACGGGCGGACGGATCCCTTCAAGGTTTTATGTGTTTTTGGGGCCTCTTGCCTCGACCCGTCCCAGCGGAGAGGTCGTATGTCAGAAGGTTTCTTACAAAACTTTTTGGGGGATGCCACCTTTCTGCTGGGTTAGGTCGATCTACAGAAAGGGAAATTAGGGCTCCTTTCGTGGTATCACAAGGGACCAAACTAAGGCCCACGTGAGCCTCCGCGTGGACTGCGGAGGCAGCCACTTTCACATACATACATACATGAATACACTCAACTGCACTTGCTTGCTCTACTCGCATAATTTTTAATTCAGCGAGAATAGATAACAACACATGAAATTGGTCGTTGTCATTTGCACTATTAATTTGCGGTTCAGACTGTTGTTCTTGTTGTTGTAGAGCGACAGCATTAACCGAACGAACATCATGGTGAGTGACAGCACAATCACCACAAATATATAACTCGTCAGAGTTTTTAAAATAATCCAAGTTGGCCGCCAAAGTACCAACAACACACTGCAAGTGAAAGACCTCTTTGCACTTTTCGCACTGAACACTGCTTTGAACGCGCTCAACTTTATGCCCACAAAAACAAGGCATATTGAGAGAAAGTTCAAATATGTATGGAATTATGTATAAGAAAAGATAATAAATTTGATTATTTTAAATTCCACGAACAAATTCCCAACTTCTTCCCCCGTACTTCATTTTAAAGCGCTTGAACGTATTATTTCGCTTACGTGCGGTTCATGTTGTATTTTAAATGCAGAATTTTGTATTTCAACACATACGCGCGAATTTACAAGATCTTCAACACAATAAATTTGTCAATTATTTACGAATGGCAGAAAAAGAAAGAATATCAAAAAAAACAGTAATGCCTACCTATACTTATTCAGTTCAAATGCCTCTTTTTCTTCGAAGATTACAGGGTTGTTTTATGCATTTATCATGCTAATGCAAAAATAAAGTTGTTTTTGGCCGTGTGCCGAATGGTTGAAAATGGTAAACTTTGACAGTGTGATCGTAAATTCTGACAGTTATCGTGATGAATATGAACGTTTGACAACCAATAATGTGAGCACACGGATGCTGTGGTGTTGACATTCATATTATTTCACATAAATTAATATTCACACGCGTTATTAAGTACTACAAGTAAGGAAGTCTAAGTTCGGGTGAACCGAACATTAAATACCCAGCAGTAATTTTCAGAATGGTATAAAAAGGATATAGGCTAAATTACCCAAAGTTTTTACTTTCTTCTAGTACTATAGGAATACTAAGCTTGAGCGATGCATGGGAGAAGTCCGACTGAGGAATCATGTTAACACTTTCGTAAATGTTTTTCCACCTTTTGACCCAGTATGAACCTTGCCTTACTGCTTCCTCTGCTACAATGCGGGGGAGTCTGTTTGGTGTCAAACATAAACAGCGCGAAATATAAAGCATGTGTGTTCGTAAAGTATGTATGAATAGGGAGCATAAACCTGATTCTAGGTGTATCATATAATTTGGTGTGTTAGATGGTATAAAGATCAACTTTTTTATAAGGAAACGCAGAAGTTTCTCTACGCATTCAAATTTATCAACACCCCAGATTTGAGCACCATAAAACATGATGGACCTACATGTGGCGTCGAAAATTTTCATCTTTTTTGAGATACAAATGCGAGGGTTATTTATGTATTTTAACCACGTAGCATTTATAGTTGTCTTAACCTCTGTCAGTTTTGCCTTAAGGTGCTTTATGAACGATAGCTTGTAGTCCAGTAGAACTCCCAAGTACTTGTACTCATTGACAATTTCAATGATCTCATAGCCCATAGTTCCATCGAAAAGTAGGAGACCTGTTACATTCTCTGAAAACTATTATTTTAGATTTGGCGAGGTTAACTCTCAAGCCCCACTGCGAACTGTACTCGTAAAGCTCATTTATCATTTTCTGTAAGTCTGATGCCGTGTCGGCCAAAAGCACGATATCGTCGGCGTACATAAGAGCTTTTACTGTTGTGTCCGCAACCTTTACACCGCCGGAGAGACTGTCACTTAAGTTATTTATATATAACGCGAAAAGAGTTGGACTCAGCAAACAACCTTGTCGAACACCTTGATTGACAGTAAACGGCTCAGAAAGCACTCCATCAAACCATACCTGACTTGATGTATCTTTATAAATGAGTCGCAGAACCTCTATAATGTGGCTGGAGAGACCGATCTGAGCTAACTTGTAAAAAAGCATATTCCGTGGAACTGTGTCAAAAGCACATGAAAAGTCAAC